>JARKHS020011478.1:62500-308028 GCA_030143305.2 Amblyomma americanum | reverse complement strand
GCTGATTCTTCGCACAAACACCGCCAAACTTTTAAATTAAACTTTAACACCTCCAGAAAGCATGCCAGGTGTGGGAAAGGAGTTGCGCTTCGTCATTCTTTGTCGCCGCGGCCGGTTCACCAAGGCGTCATGGGCGCGGGACGCGTCTGTTCAAGTGGCATAATGGGCTTTATGGTTTTGGTTTTTGGGTGTTTAACGTCCTAGAGCGACTCAGGCTATAAAGGACGCCGTATTCAAGGACTCCGGAAAATTCGGCCACCTGGGGTTATTTAGCGTGCAATGACATCACTCAGTACACGGACCTCTAGAATTTCGCCTCCAAGGAAATTCAGCCGCCGCGGCCGGGATCCAATCCGTGTGTTTCGGGTCAGCAGCCGAGCACCATAACCACTAGGCCACCGTGGCAAGTCCATCATGGGCTTCTTTCACGACCAACATTACGTCTTTGCCCACAGCCTACGTCACTTGGAGCAGCGACCAATGCCAGATGACCAAATAAATGGAAAATTAAATATAGCATAGAAAACATGCGCCCACTTAGTTGGTTCATTCTTGAGCGAGGGAGAATAGATGTATCAAAGCTGTGAGTGTCACTTTCTCACCCACGTGAAAAGAAGGTAATTCATTATTTTTTTTCAGGCATCTCGATTTCGCCAAACTTACAACATAGAAGTCTTGTTCATAACAGGCTGGATGACTACTTACGTACATGAACTTCGTTTCGTTGAATGGAGCAGAATCAACTGAAGCCATCAGGCGCGAAACCAAAAGAGAAAGGACTGTGGACACATTTTAAACATAACTTGTGTTAAGTGCTTGATATTTTCCGCATAATAAGCTTGGACCAGAGGCTCTCGTTTAAAGCTCTCCGCTCTCCGGAGGGCTGGAATGGCGGCGACACAACAGGAATACGACGTGTACAGGTGACGGTTTAGTTTTAGAGCTAAAGCACTACTTCACGAGGTCTAACCGGCTCGCCGAGTTTGTGTAAAGATGGATCTTGAAAGGGACGTTTGCAAAACCTAGCATAGGAACAGCCCCCGCAGAATTAAAATAAATATTGCCGCGACTGGGCTTCGAACACGCGGTGACGGATCCAGACCAGCTTCGCTGGTTACTCCACGGGAGCACTATGCTATAGCCATATACAATCACGCCTCGTGTTAAACTGCAACACGCTCTCGCGCTGTTCATTGCACGTCGTCGTCTTTATCAACTTCCTTATGCAGCGCGACAGATCAAAACAGCCTAACGTCGATGAGAGCTTAAGCTGAGTCTAATATCATCGCCCGACGTACCGACGACCCAGCAAAGCAAAACCATGAGCCAACCATTCTATACGATTGTTTTCGAGCGTCTGCTCAATTTAGCGGCGTTTCTTTTTTCGCGCTTGCGTGCTTCTCGCTACCATGTCGTGTAAAGAGCACCCCATAGGGCTGCGTAGTTGGCAATCAGTATACGCAAACAGCAGACTAATTACACGCTTACAAACTTGTTATTCGCGCGCGCCTCACTATCCTGATTGCCTCTCATCACACGAACACAGACACGTCATTCTCAGAGTGTGTCTTGCTCAAGTAACGTGCTCATTGTAAACATTCCCCACCCTGAACATCCCAGTTGTGCCCAGGAGCTCGCTGCCCACAACAGTCCGCGGCAGCAAAACTCTCGCTCGATTAACCTGAACTGCCGTCAGGCAGCCACAAAAATCGATTATGCGTGAACATCGGCCCTGGCAACTTAGTTATTTCTGTCGATGGCCGTTTCTTTTCTTTATTTTGTCGGGTAGACAGCCATCCCTCTTTGATGCCTCCTAGTCGCATTTCTTTTCAATTTTGTCTTTCATGAAAAGTAGAGCACCAAGATAACACGAGCGAGAGCCTTTACAACAAATGAGTAACAAAGGGATGCTGAAGGCAGTGTTTCGGTTGAGCATGGCGCATCAGGTCCCAACTAGGAGACGCGTCTCACTGTGTACTTGGTAAATGTCTATCTCTATTTGTTTGTTTATTTGTTTGTCTTCGGTGCGGTGCAATTATTTCTGAGCGCCCGCGTCCCGTACAGGCACTGCGTGCGTATACACTCGCCGAGCTCCTGACCCGATTTTAACGCGTCATGTGATCAGCGCGTGTCCAGCAAAAATATTTTAATTTTTTCTCCCCCGTACGCCGCACATGCGTTCAAGGTACCTTGGCACAATTCATGCTGTTATGGATTTGCCGCGCTTTGATGGTGAAGTGGTTTGCATGTACAAACAAGAGATTTTCTTTTGCGTCCTGCATTTGCTGCTCTGGACAACAATTCTCTTGGAGCTGTGGGCGTCACCTGTGAAGAAAGCGTGAGCGTCAGTTATTGGAGAGTTTTAGCATAGTGGAAGCGTACATGCATATAGAGGTACACCAGACTGCCGGATCCCTGCAGCCGCACGCTTTGGCTGGCGTGCTGCTGCGCCTGCACAGCCGGGATCGGTAATATAGTATGCCTTGGCTATGATAAAAATCTCACTGAAATAATATTATGTTCTGAATTTTTTAATACGTTGATGCTTGCCTTTTTATTCCTTTCGATGCCATAGCGAGTAAAATAAGCGACTCTTGCAGGCGACTGCCGAGCTGGGTAGGCACTTCATATCAACTAACCTCGGTCGGTTCATATGAAGTGCCTACCGAGGTTTGCATCTGCTTGCAGTATTTATTATCCGCCATGTTTACTTCAGTGCTTCAACCAGTTGCGGTGCTGGTCAACTATACAAAGGGTGATATTTTTATAACCTTTAGAGATTTTTTTTTTCAAAACTCCGAGATATATGTCGGTGTGGTCTTTGCAGGTGGATCGCACATCAGGGCGGCTATTATCTACGTGATAGAACTAAATCATTAGTCGATTAATGAACTAAAACTATCAAATCAAGCTTTTATTCTTGATTTTATGAGGAAAGATTTTTTTCCTAAAGTTTATGCTCTCAACAGCAAAGTTGAGCCTCTTTTTAAAATTTTCTGTATATGGGCAATGTTGCTCGAAATATAGAACATCAAAGTTACTTTTTTGCAAATCTAGTTCAGCTTGCTTTCCGTTGCCGCAGTACGTAGTATCTTAAGTGGAATCGCGTTAACTGCTTCTACCTAAAAAAATACACAAACGGCGCCTGTATTAGCGGCATTAGAAATATGAGGGACAAAATTTTAGAAATGTGCAAAGCAGGAAATCCAGCTCAAGGGGTTTTAGAATCCGTACTGTCGAAGTTCAATATATTCAACCACATTGCCAATAGAAATATTTCAATACTGCGCTCAACATCGACGGTGATGGCCTTAAATTTCGCAATACAATCTTGCCCCCTAAAAAATAAAAATGAATGTTTATTACGTAGCTTTCTTTTTTAATCGCCTAATTATTGTGCAAAATTTGGTATATAATGTCCGCCTTGCTGTGGAATCCACTTGCACCGACCACTCCACCGTACCTCTCACAGCTTTTTTTTAGAATCTGTAAACATAAAAAAATCACCCCGTACATACGCAAGTCGCGTCTTGGAGGGCTGGAAAGAGTTTCTTTACATTGATCTCAGCTCGATAACGCAGCCTGTGAAGCCATTAAATTGGAAATTGAAAATTAGTTTTTTGGGGAAAAGAAATGGAGTAGTGTCTCTCACATATCGGCGGACACCTGAACTGTACCCTATAGGAATGGATAAAGGAGGGAGCGAAAGAAGCAAGGAAGAAAAAGGTGCTGTAGCGGAAGGCTCCGGAATAGGCGCCATTACCTCCGTTTTGAGTTTGGTGCGAATAATAAGGAGTTTCTGTTGACGTAAGCATGCCTACCGCAGTCAAACTACTCTTTGCTTCAATATTCGACTTCAATATCTGCTCTTGCGCTGACCTGCTGGAGGGAAGTGCATGTTCGTTGCTGTTATGAATGAAGGAAGCCTTTCTTTTTTCTTTGCAGAAAAGGTAATCTTGCATCAGATTCGCCTCACACACCTGCGCAGATGCTTTCTCTTTTTTTGTGCCCTGGTGCTGACTTCATGAAGCACTGACGCCCTTTCACTCGCTCATAAGGAACCGACATAGCTCTGACATGTTCAAAGAAATGTCCAAGTACGTGCGGAGAAGTTTAGGCGGCGGAGTGAGCAGTTAGGGTAATAAATATGGATGTTTTCAGAAGTAATTTATCAAGAACTGGGTCGGAACGGTGCAGGCTATAGCTTTGAGCGTTTCAGCATGCGACTGTGGACTCGATTCCGGTCGCAGCTGCCCATTCGTGTAGGCAAAATTTAATCGTGGCTGTTATTTTTGCGCGATGATGATGAGGCTGTCATTTTATTTTCGAGAAGGTAGCTTTCTGGCCGGAGAGCGCCAGGGCTTTTTTTGTTCGGTAGAGAGGAGGTTGGATGAAAGATCGATTTCACAATCTTTTCACCCCTGGGAAGCCATCATCTATGGCAAGAAGATGCCATTCATTAAGCCACTGTATTTTGAAACTGCTCAGGATGATTTCTTTTTACAGCCCTGTTTTGTACAACCAGTTTTTCGATAATTTCTTTACAATTTTGTCACTTAAATTCGTTCCTGGACGTTGATAAAATCTATTATTTGAAAGTAATTCTTCACTTCTCTGGACCATGGAGTCGAATATCATTGATTTTTTTGTAACTAAGCGAAGAAGCATTTTGTACTCTACACTTTTTGCTCAGAGACTTCAAGCAATGGAGCCCATTTCACAGTACTCGTAGCAGCGTAAGAAAGGGGCTGTCAATAGCGGAGACGCGGCACATTTTAACATAAGTCAGGCGAGGAAAACAAGCGGATAGGTAAAAGGTAAGAAAAACGAAAACCTTGAGTTATTACATGCTACCAATTATTTACGCTGTTTGCTCTTCAGTAAGCCATGTACTGTTGTTTACTGCAAAAACCAATTTGTAGTTTGCACACCTCTCTGTGAACTACGTGTACGGGTGTGAGAAACGTTCATGAAATAAGTTATTTCAACTGCTGCTACTACTACTAGGACTAGGTCGCTGTCACTGGTTAGCAACACCGGAGCTAAAATGCCGCGAGGGAACGAAATTCTATTTTTAAGAATGAACAGAAAAAATAATGATTTGTGTGGCATTCGTTAGCACAGCGAAAAGCATCCACTTCCTATAAGATTTAAAGCACTATTCCTACAGATAATGCCGGTGGTGAAGCATATACACTCTACAATTGTCACATATTTTAAGGGGCCTAAATTAAATTTTAAAGGAAAATGGAGTGAAGGAGACGACGTGAATTAACCGAAGAATAAAGAAGAGGAAGAAGCATTCGGTGAGGTGGAGAGAGATAATTGGTGGAGAAGCATTCGACGAGGTGGAGAGATATAATTGGTAGAAAAGAAGAGGACGACAAGGCTTACGTGGACTAACACCGAGGCTATAAAAGGGCGAGTGAGAGCGAGGCACAGGGGGGAACAGCAGAGAAGCGGGGGCTCCGGCGGGTTAGGGAAACTGGCTGGAAGAGAGCGACGCCGGCTACTGCTCCGGTGAGCTCGCGTTCTACGGCAACGCATCGTGGACTTCCTGCCGTGCCTGAGCCTGCTCCGGGGAGTCAACGGAGGACGCTACCACCTGCTACGGCCAGGGGTGTCTCCAGCGCTGTTGCCACCCATCCGTGTGGTGCCCCCAACGACGACAACACCGGCATGAGCTCCACGGGCGCTTGGACCGGGAGCTTATACGACGCAGCCAGCGACGCCGCCAGCAACGCCAACAACACCGGCATTATCTCCACGGGCGCTTGGACCTGGAGCTTGTACGACGCAGCCAGCGACGCCGCCAGCAACGCCAGCACAAGCACGCCGAACGCAGCCTCGACGCCGGCTACGGGATCCATACAACGCCGCAGCCACACCGAACCAACCGTGAGCACTAACGCCGACCGCTAATAATAGAACACTAGTAGTAGACGCTAGTGGCAGTATGCCTGGGTCGTGTGTATTTATAGTCTTTGTGCTTTGTGTTAGTTTGTTAGTTTTGTGTTCTAGTGTGTGTGCTACGTAGGGTGTATTAAATGTGCGTTTGTGTGGGTACACCCGTCGCCTAGTCCATTCTTTCAGTCCGAGTGTTTTCGGGAGAGATTGGTGACAAAGTGGCGATCCTATGCCAGGATACATTTCCTTTTTCATTTTTGCTTTGTCTCGGATTTTTCCTATCTCTCGACAGCAGAAAGTATGGACTTGGCAAAAACCTTAGAGCTGGCGCTCAAGCTAGGGTTAAGCAAGGAAGAGGCGGTGCGTCTCTGTGACGAGGAGAAAGAAGAGGCAAAAAGGCAGAGAGAGGAAAGGGCGCAAGCACGCGCAGACTCTCGTGAAGCAGAAGAGCGCGAGGCGAAAAGAGCTCGCGAGGCAGAGAGAAGAGCTCGCGAGGAGAAAAGCGAGAAGAGAATAGAGCTCGCGAGGCAGAGAGAAGAGCTCGCGAGGCAGAAGAACAGGTGAAAAGAAGGATAGAACGGGAGGAGTTATTTTGTGGAAACAGGCGCATGTCGCGGGAGGATATGAGGAGATCATGGACAGTGATCAGCGTTCCTTAGCAGGTACAGAATCTCCTAGACCGGCCAGGGTTTGTCCAAAGAAGCTGATGGCTCCTTTCGATGGCAAAAGAGATGATCTGGACGTATACCAGGAATGATTCGAGCGGATAGCTTTGGGGCAAGGCTGGGAGCGCAGTGAATGGGCCACGGCATTAAGCATGTGTTTAGTCAGAGAGGCGCTGAATGTGTTTGGAAGGATGCCTGCTGCTGATTCCATGGACTACGAGAAAGTCAAAAAGGCACTCCCCCAAAGATTCAGGCTTACGGCAAAGGGTTTTCGTGAGAGATTTCCCACCACGAAACCTGAGGATTCGGAAACCGCTAAGCAGTTTTCCTGCAGGTTATCCAACTATTTTTATAAATGGCTTGATATGTCGAACACAGCAAAGAATTTTGAAGGTGTGCATGACAAGCTGGTCACAGAGCAACTTTTGGCGTGTTGCAGCTCAAAGCTGGCGCTATTCCTGAAAGAAAGAAAGTTGTGTTATTTGGAAGAGTTCGCCGACACTGCAGACGAATTCCTCGAGGCTCAAGGGTTAAGAAATTTGAGTAAGGCAAAGGAGGAAACCCAAAAGTCCCTTGAGACAGATGCGCCAAAATCAAGAGCATATGGCGGTGCATCTAAAGCGCCAGTAAGGTGTTTTCTCTGCGGCAAGGTGGGGCACCGTGCAGCTGACTCTCGGACTAGTAGCGCTGCCCAGAAAACACAGGTTGTGTGTCAAGGCTGTAAGAGGAGGGGTCATACTCTGTATGAGTGCCGATACAGAACGCAGGACCGAGCTGCATGCGTTGTCGACTCTAGGGTAGAACTTCTCACGCCACCCGAAGTTCCACAGCTGAAAGGAGAGCAAACGCGCTGGAAAATGAGGCAGTCAGTGAAACACCCAAGTCGAAAGCAGCAATGCCAGTGGTGATTGGGCAAATAGGGGACCGTCCTATATTGGTGCTTAGAGACAGCGGAGCTAATACAGTCTTGACTCGTAGAAGCCTGGTGAAGGACGAGGATCTTACAGGGGTAGCGTCGGCCGTCACTCTGGTAGACAGCACAGTAAGGTACCTTCCTGAAGCCAGGATTTTAGTGTCCACGCCATATTATACAGGGCAGGTAGTGGCAAAATGCGTAGACCAACCCATCTACGATCTCATCTTGGGAAACATTACGGGTGCAAGAGGTGTCGAAGACCCTGGTCCCGAGTGGAGGATGCTCGACGTTGAAGAACATCCAAAGGGGGGAAGGCCTGCAACAGCTCAGACGGGTGCAGTCAGTTTCTCGTCAGCAGTGGAGACAAGAGCTCAAGCGACAGCCCGAGCAACGCAGCGTCCGCTCTCCACTCCTGTTACGATGTGCCTGAGCGTAACAGCGGGCGAAATTGCAATTAGGCAAAAAGAAGACCCGAGCTTGAAGACCTGCTTCCAAACAGTCAGGGAAAAGGTGAAAAGAAAGAAGAGTCGGACGTCATTCGAATATCGATTAATGAATGGTCTTCTGCACAGGGAGTGTATATTTAGTTCAGGAAGGCTGGTCCAGCAGCTGGTGTTACCGAGAGATATGCGAGAAACCGTGCTACGCTTAGGACATGACGCCATTATGGCCGGACACCAGGGTGTTCAAAAAATGGTGTCTAGGATCACCGAGGAGTTCTTTTGGCCGGGTGTTCAGAGTGACGTTAAGGGCTTTGTTCGCTCATGTGACGTCTGCCTGCGCACAGTTCCGAAAGGAAGAGTTGGTCCCGTATCTCTGGACTAGATGCCAGCCATCAACCTACCGTTTCAAAGAGTGGCTATTGACATTGTGGGGGTGGGTTAAGGTACTAGTAAACCCAAATTTCAATGAAGAAAGAAGATAACGTTGGAGCGGACTTCATAAGTAGAGCCAACTGAACAGCTCTAGGTATCTCTGGCATGAATCTTGTTGTTGTTGTTGTGTTAATGTATCTCTGGGATTTATCTTGTTGTTGTTGCTGTTGTTGGTGTTATGTGCTTATACAAGGGAGTGTGTTGTGGACATGAACATGTTTATTAAGGACCCTGTGCGGACAGCGGCATTGGTGTGTTAGTGTTCTGGAAACGCAATTTAGTGTGCTCTGTTAGTGGTGTGCGTTTGGTGTGTGCTGGACCTTTTTTTTTATTCGAGAAGTGTGCCATGAGGCATAAGTTGAAAAAGGAAAGGGGGGAAGGAATGCACGGGATTGAAAGTTAAAAGAAGGAGTGAAGAACCGTTGCGCTGAGGTAGTCGCAGAGGATGTTAATGAAACGGTTGTCCATTGTCCACTTCACGAAGTCACTTTCGCGGTTCCACCGAAGGCCCACCTCCCTGAGGAGCCGTTTTCTGATAGCAGCCGTCGCTGGGCACGTCCACAACAAGTGCCGCACATCACATATGTCCGGTGCAGCGCCACAGTGAGGGCACCTGTCAGGTAGTGGCAGATCTTTGGCACGCGACCGATGACGGACAGATGGTGTCAGAGCCGCCCCTGCCCTGTGTGCTGGACCTCTGCGGTGTGGTGTGTGCTGGGTTCAGAATCGCTACAGAAGATAGTCGGTTGGCTGGATGGCTTGGAGATGAGGGTGGCGTCAGCAGTTTTTCATGGAAAAACAGTTGAGCGAGGGGGCCCTTGTCACTTACATTAAGGAGTCTAAATTAAATTTTAAAGTAAAATGGCGTGAAGGAGACGACGTGAATTAACCGAAGAATAAAGAAGAGGAAGAAGAAGCATTCGGTTAGGTCGAGAGAGATGATTGGTGGAGAAGCATTCGGCGAGGTGGAGAGAGATAATTGGTGGAAAAGAGAAGACGACGGCAAGGCTTACGTGGACTAACACCGAGGCTATAAAAGGGCGATGTGAGAGCGAAGCACTGGGGGGAACAGCAGAGAAGTGGAAGCTCCGGCGGGTCAGGGACACTTTGGCTGGAATAGAGTGACGCCGGCTACTGGTCTGGTGAGCTCGCGTTCTACGGCAACGCATCGCGGACTTCTTGTCGTGCCTGAGCCCGTTCCGGGGAGTCAACGGAGGACGCTACCACCTGCTACGGCCAGGGGTGTCTCTAGCGCTGTTGCCACCCATCCGGGTGGCGCCCCCAACGACAACACCGGCATCACCTCCACGGACACTTGGACCGGGAGCTTATACGACGCAGCCAGCGACGCCGCCAACAACGCCAGCCCAAGCACGCCGAACGCAGCCTCGACGCTGGCTACGGGATCCATACAACGCCGCAGCCACACCGAACCAACCGTGAGCACGAACGCCGACCGCTAATAATAGAACAATAGTAGTAGACGCTACTAGCAGTGTGCCTGGGTCGTGTGTTTTTGTAGTCTTTGTGCTTTGTGTTAGTTTTGCTAGTTTTGTGTTCTAGTGTGTGTGCCACGTAGGGTGTATTAAATGTTTGTTTGTGTGGCTACACCCGTCGCCTAGTTCATTCTTTCGGTCCGTGTGTTCTCCGGAGAGATCCGTGACAACAGTACAATGATATTTTGAGTTCTTTTCGACAAGTGGCACTTTTCCTGCTGGCTTTCGACGGTGGACATTTGTTTGGTGCAAACGAGAAATGGGAAGCACGAAAATCAACTAGGAAAACTTCCGTTCCTTTTTGCATCTTCAGAAACCCCGAATAGTGAACACAGATACAAAAACCTAAAAAGTGCTGCGATATAAAGAGATATCAGCGCAGAAAATAAAAAAGAACGCTAAGGGTATTGAAAGAAAGCACAACCTCGCACATATGTACGCGACGTGACTCCCACAGCTAGATCGAGTTAACTGGGATCGGCTGAAACAAAACTCCATGTGCGACCGTTCAGTGGCAGACACGCGGAAAAAAACGAACGCGAGACGGACGCAACTAAATCCTCGCTGTCGCCCATGGAGCCACCACAATACCTGCCGGTCTTCTGTTTCAGTGGGGCTGATCGTCTCTCGGGGCTCCGCCATCGTGAGAACGCGTTGATATGTTCGAGACGCGCGCGGAATGCTGTGCAAAGCAAGACTACGCCGAAACGGCACCTATAATGGGAGGCGCGCAATACCGAATTTCAGCAATGAAAAGGAAACGGTTACCAAGTTCGCGTTCGTCCACAAAAAAGGGAGCAAGACTATTCACTACATGCGCATATTCCTGAAGGAGCAGGAGCTTCTTTTTACGGCCAGGTCGCCGGACGTTGCTATTAAAATAGCGCTAAAATTACAGACGAAGCTTCTGAAGCCCATGCTATAATGGGTTACTTCCGCGTAGACGAAAGATTCCAGGGTGTACTTTGCAATAGAAACGGTCGAAAAGCTACGTCGTTGCTTTCGACCCAAAGCCGCTGCTCTTAAAGATTACAAAATTATTCGCAGTATATTAGCGTTGCCATTTCGCGAGTACTTCCGCCATATAGAACAGTATGCCTACAGTTTTCTACTTTTGGGATTTTGAAGGCGAAACTGGGAATGCGGCAAATTTTTTGTGTTCTGTAGGAGACGTAGGAGACGTTCTTCTTAATAAGTGGCGTTGGTGAACATAGACCAAAGCAAAGAAACGAAACACTAGCGCGAACAAGCATGCAGTTCTATTTGAAAATATTTTTTCTGGAGAAAGTGAAGCAGCAATCGCAGGCTATACGCTGCAACTCGTATTGCTACGTGAACATAGAATGTTGCTCCGCAGATACTGCTTAAGAGTTTCACCTTACTCCAAGGATTACACTGAAATGTGACACCCTTCTCATCCTTAAAAAGGCAGCAGCGTTAGGTTGGCGTATGTATGCACACATTTCCTATTTACCCTTGTTACACGTCACCTACTCCCGGAATACAAAGGACGGCAATTTACTGAATACATTGTACGCCATGTTTATTATAATTTAACAGAAGACAGTACTTCCGCTGTAGCCGTCGCCTTCAAACTCAAGCGTAAAGGCGGTGATAAGACGCTAGCTACTCTCTCTATTGTCATTTTTTGCCGGTGTGTACACAATTCTAGAAATAAAATGCACGAAAATAGCAGAACAAAAATTGGCTATGATTGACACTAAAAAAATAACTTCATCCATACGGTACCGACACGCGCATAATCTGACCAAGGCAGCCCAGTGAGTGCGAAAGGTCAGGCACAAAGCTGGCGCACCTGGACTAGTCAATTTTTTGTGAGTCTGAATGTTACCTAAATTTACAATCATCGGAAGTCGACGTAACATTTTATTTATCGCTGCCAGCTGCAAACCAACGCTCCAGAAAACGAGCTCTACACTGCGTTTGCAGTGTAAGTACATTCAACACGTATGGTGTTCGGCCCTTCGCTCACATTCGAGCGTTTTCTCAGAGCAAGAACTGCAAAGAACATTCACATTTATAAATTCACCACCTGTTCACGTTTCTGACATATTTGGAAGCAACAACAGCTCCCCTTCGTAGAGAACGTGCGAGTGGCGACTGCAAAATCGAAGCCGTGTTTGTTTGCCACTACGCAACACGGCCTCACAAGAAATAATGGGGCCCTTGTACACTGCCCTCAACCGCTGAGTGGACTGGCTCTTTGCGAGCCACATACGGTGCACCAGAGGGTCTGTGGAAAGTGCAAGACCGCCAGAATGAGTGGGGTTTCCCGCCATTTTCACGCTCTCCTCTCACCCCCCCCCCTCTTCACCTCGCGTTTCCTTCCGTCTACGCTAATCTCGCATCCAGCTCCGCGTCCACTATTCCGCCTCAAGATAGCGACCTCGATCGTGCCCATTCTTCACCGCCCAAAGTAGACGAAGGACCAGCCCCGAAGGCTACTGCCGAACCAAGGGATCAACGCTGTCCTGACCCCGCTGGCAGTGGCCATTACTCGGCCTTAGACCCATTCATTACGGCTTGCAACCGGAACAGATGCCCCGCGGCCTGTCGCCATTGTGCGCACGTATACAAGGCGGCATTACAGCGCCACTCCCGAACGGTGGCGCTTCAGCATTCAGTGAAAGCAACGATTTCGGTGAAAGTCTCTGGCCGTGTTGACATGTGTTCGGAAGCGGGGCAGTGACGTTAATCCGGAATGAAAATACAGCAACACGTGTATAGAAAAGGGTATGAAATGATTGTGGTTGCTTTGATGCCGGAGATAATTGACGCGCAGATGAAAGACATCGGTAAATACGGGCTCCGTGAGACAAGTAATCAAATGTCTTGGCACGTCATTGTAAGAAGACATATGCAAGAGAGGATTAATGGAAATGTTTCGTTTTGAGAGTCAGCAAGTAAGCCAGCCTGCAGCGTTTCAGTTCAATATATCTGCGTCCTTTAGGAAACATGAGGAAAAAGCGCACGGAGGCCAATCTCGAGAATGTCTTAAAATAAGGGCCAAAATAAAGCTTGCGTTGACGCTACCAATACGAGAGACTGTGATTTTACAATACACCAGAAAAATTCACAGTTTTAGCGCAGAAGCTCTGTTATCGTTCGAGACGCGATGATGGCTTTAGTTACGTACGAATTATTAGACAAGTCTTCAGTCATTCTAATTTGTGTTATAGTCTCTCGGCATATTATATTAAACATCAAATGTGCGATTGCGGTGTACTCGTAAACCACCGCTTTTGAAGGGTGCCAAATTAATTTTTTTATTACGTTTGCAAACTGAAAACTTGAACCAAAGAAGATGTCTTTTTTCATTTTACACAGAACACAGACGCGAGTGGTTTGATTCCTGTGATGTTTTGAAATCCATGTAATACTCTTCGACAAATAATCGAATGGATTGATACTCAGAACTGTTCTCAATATGCCATCCGGAAAAGAACAGAGTACTTCTTACCAGAAGAGTGTTTGCACTGCAGAATTACATTTCCGAAAACTTAGCGCGGATGTCAACAATAAAAAGGTCTAACACGCGCGCTTAACGAATGAAAATTATGCTCTATAATTTCGGGCGTTCATGTTTTCAATGAGCTTGACCGGAGAGGATCAATTTGAGCAATCGATTACTAGCTCCCGGCCCTAAGGCAGGTATCTCGCTCGCACCAAAAGCTGACCGCACATAAATCGCTACAAATGAGGTTTCCGCGCCCGGTGATCCATGTATCTTGAATGTGCCAAATTCTTGCTGGTTTCTTGGGCCCTCATTTTAACCTTGGCTTAAAAATATCACCGCTTTCAGGCTCGCACATATCTTGAACGTCACTTGCACTCCGCGCCTTGGTCAATACTGCTTAAGACGCAAAAGGGGCATCCAGCTCGAGGTCTCCTAAAACAGGAAGAGTATAATGACCTCTGTGCATCTCTTGTTTCCTGAGGAACTGCAATTCTTATCTCGGTTAATGGCCGTCCTTTCTAAATTTTCAAGCAACAAAGACATGCCGCATACTTCTCACACCAGTTCTTTGAGGCTTCTAATATTATACGTGTTCAGGTATACCTTGACATTTACAACAAATACCAAGGTGCTTTTATACAGTTTAACTGCGCTGTAATAAATTTACCTAAAGATACGCTGCCTTCATAATACTCCAAACAGATAACCATACGTCACAATTGTTGTTTACCACGTAGCCCTCATGTCCTTCAACGGGCTTATAAGAGTTTCAGCATGGCAGAACTGTTTTTTTTTCCGTAAATGATTTCCGCCCTTAATAACAGGAAATGTATATGTTCTTAACTATATTGCTTAAGGTACTTAACTTCATGTAAGTGTCAAACAAAGCCAGCATGTTAATAGCTATTCAAAATGCTGTGTCCCTAAACGCACCGCTTGCTGCCTAGCGCTCTTAAGCCCATGAAAAAAAAACTGTCCGCTTTCAAGTGGTAACAGATGAGCGCTGAAGCAAGAAAAATTTAACAAGTTTTTGTAGTAAAAAATGGCCCAAAAGGCTCATGACAGGACATTTGGTCTTGCCACGGTATGGCAATCGGAAGCATTTCGGTTATTACTTGATGGAATAATCTGTTTTCCGTGCATCGCCTCATTATGCTGGCCCAGTGCTACGCGCCGGTGACACCGGAGACGGAACACAAAGCTTCGCTCGTTAAAAGTGCGGATACCTCGGATACCGGTGTTCTCAAAACCGGAATCCAATGAAATGTTATGTCAGCATCAAAAAAGGGTGAGGCGGAGTGCTCTGAGAAAAACACAAAAATGAAAAAGATAGCAATAAGCAAAATAAAAGAGGTTCACTTCTTGTTCATAGAACAGCAGGTTATAAATGTGCCCTTATGCTTTAAAACTCATCTTCAGTAAATATTCTATGCTACGACATACTGGTGACGGATACTAGAAAGCAGTTTTCTTGAACCGGAACATTATGTGACCTGTTATTTAATAGAAGAAAGTTATGATGAATTTTAATGGCACAGTTTCAGCTTGGTCGAAACTTCCCCTTGCAAAGGCTGTTTTATGCCACCGATGGAAGTAAAATACCAATTTTCCAAGCATTTAAACTATGAGAAGCCACGCACCTTTGCAAGGGAATGCCTGTACGCACTGAAGACCCGTGTGGACCCGGCGACACTGAGGATAGAGCCCCGCTCCTCCCACATGCAAGGCGAATGCTGGAACCACTGGCAACCGCTGCGGTCTGAGAAGGGAATTTTAAACTCTGCAGTTAAACTATATTCGTCAGCTAATTTTTAGATCAAACGGCTCCCTGAGTTCTGCCGCTTTAAGCTGCCAGAAAAAATTCTTTGTATGCTTATGTTAGGTAAACTGGCAAAAATATACTGATGAGCACAGTTCCCCAGCAATGCGGTAGAAAGACGCGTCCGTTTGTAGAAATGATTTACTTTGTTTCGTATCTCATGCATACGATCTGATTTTTCTATCGGCCCTAGTAAATGAAACAGCGCGAATGCGAAAGAAACCCCTCCGAAAACCAAATGTTCAAAATTGACACAAAACAAGGCCCGGTGCTCCAACGCCTACCGCTGTGATTCGTTATACAGGGCTAAAGGAAAGGAAATACAAGAAATATTTTCTTGCACATGTCTTCTCCAGAAAAAAACAACATTATTCTCATGTTTTCATCGACCATCTGATGGATCGCAGGATGGCATCTTGGAACCAATTTTAGCGGAGAACAGATGACAGCTGACTGTTTCCACCGTGACAAAAGTCCCGCTCAGTTATGCTCGGCCGAAATCAGCGCAATAAGAAGGCCGCAATAAATGTTCTACATTTTCAGAAAGTAGCATTCGTAAGGAAGTTAAAAACACTCGGAAATGTTAGCTCACTGCCCCTGAAGATATCCATCAATTTTAGGCAAAATCGGGCTGGCATCGGATTGAGTACATCAGTGGCTATGAAAAACTGGTATTGTGAACAAGGCCACAGCTCTCATCAAGGTCATAACGGTCGCTTTTAGATGAAGCCGAAATGAAAAGAAACAAGAGTTACAGTAGAGCGATAACGCTGCACATTGAAGAGCCCCATAGGGTCACAATTTATCTACAGTCCGTGACTACTCTATGTCCATAAGCCCAGGTGCGGCCTTGGCACAAAAAATGCAATAGAGAAAATGCAAAACAGTGGTCAACCCACACGCACTTTGGAAAAAACCGGATACAATTTTGCATTGTTTTGCTGCTTTGGGTCCACATATTCAGCATTGGAACGTACAAACTGACCCTCCTTCTTAGGAGTTACGATAATACCAGCGGTCAACTCTGGAATGAAGCAATGTTTCACTGCCTCGGTCTTCTTTTGGCAGACTTCCGTCTGATTATGGAGGTGCGATTTCCCAAATATCATTAAACCACAAATATTGTCCATAAACCTTCAATCTAGATCAGGTCCTCAACTATGTATATCACAACAAACTTAGCTTTCTGCTTAACTGATAATCACAAATGTTACCATGAATATTTAGAAGCAAAGGAGCCAAACTCTACAAAACTACTTATTGGCTATCGTGGTGGTCGTAGGATATAGAGGTTTGCGAGAATGTTAACAGCCGCATCACCATTGTTGCCACGACCCTCTTGGCACACAAAAAATAAAGACGAGTTTGAAAAGTGTCTCCCTCACGCGTCCCTGCGGACACGTCTTCCAACAGGGCCAATACAAAAGGTAGAGAGAAGTTGAGGTATGGGGGGGGGGGTGAGGGGGGGTACTAGACAGGATAGAAAAGATGCGCTCTCACCCAGACCCCCGTCGTATCGTCGGTCGTACGATATAGAGAGCGTTTCTTCAAAGCAGGCCTCATCCCACTAGACGACACGTTCGTACTGCTTGTTAAAGCTTCTTCCAACTTTTCAAACACCGCCGTTAACGCCAGCTGGATCAACACTGGCGCAACGGCTAGCCTTATGCGTTTAACAAGATTAGAGTCCAAGTTATCAGTACAGCGATAATCAATCTCAGCCAGAAACAGCGTGATGCTTAAGAAAGAATAGAAAGTATGCATGATGGTAAACTCTACAAACACGGCAAAAGGCGCATTAGGAAACGCTGTTTTCATGTAGCGTAATTTCCGACGGCCAGGTTTAACACATAACTTAAGAAGAGTCAAAGACGGTCGTGGCATCTTGTGGGTGGTACGTCCCTTGCTAATTGATCCAGGGTTTTTAAATCCGAAGAGAACACAGATTTGTTAAACTTTGCGAAACGAAATGGAAAAGGGGAGGGAGGGGGGGGGCAGGGGGAGAGCGGCTTGAGGGAGGTACAATCATTCTTCATCACCAAGCGAAACATATAACCAGAGATCTACTCTTCCTTTCTAGAAAGGGGCTGCAGCCCGGTTTTTCCCTTAAGATTCAAGCAAGCCCTCACCATATTGTGGTCGCGTTTTAAGTCAGTACTTGCGCATGAATGCATTGCAGTTTTGAAAAGAGAGATCACGGAGTTAAGAGTCGTTGCTGCTCTTAAATGGACACTAATATCGCTGGACAATGTACTGCCGAAATCACTCGTGTAAGGTAGACACAGTTGGCCTGACGATGTTAATTAAACATCAGTCTCAACATAGAGAAGGCACTGCCCTGCGATTCCAGTAGCGAGACTGAGGGTGATGTTGCTGATATCTATCAGTATCACTGTTTTCTTGCGCAGTGATCAACAGTGCTTGCGTGTACAGGAACACCTGCAGTAACAATAAGTAGAGGTGTTCTACAGTTCTTCAGCCGCCGCGTTGTCTCAGAGGTTATGGCGCTCGGCTGCCGGCCCGAAAGACGCGGGTTCGCTCCCGGCCGCGGCGGTCGAATTTTGATGGAGGCGAAATTCTTGAGGCCCGTGTGATGTGCGATGTCAGTGCACGTTAAAGAACCCCAGGTGGTCGAAATTTCTGGAGCCCTTCACTACGGCGTGTCTCATAGCCTGATTCGCTTTGGGACGTTGAACCCCCCTAAACCAAACCAATCTACAGTACTTCCTTGTGGTCATACCCTATTTTTCTAAAAGTCTAAATAGCAATATTAATGTGCAATGCGATGTTCGTGCCACCGGGCGTACATGCATCCAAACATTCGCGAAAAAAAGAATGGAACAAGTATTGCTCTTTATACAATTCCATGTCTGAGATGGAAAACCGTGTCACTAAACATTAGTATTTCAATCGTCACAAGTTGGCTCCTTCATATTTGCGATTTCTACGTCCTATATACATAAACACTCCACTGCGCATGCAATTTTGTTGAACTGTTAAACGGTTTGCTTTCAATGTTTTCAGCTGTGTGAGCATTAAAGAATAAAATATATGTGTGGCCCGTCAGTACACGCCTGAGAAACGCAAGAGTGCAGATTCCTTTCAGATGTATATCTAACTGCAGAATCAGCAGCAAAGATTTCGTTAATAGATGTGCGAGTTTTCCCCTTTTGAAAATAAACCGCGTCTTATGTTTGCTAATTTTGGCGTCGGTAGTCCCGCCTTCAAAGCCGGCGCAATACAGCACGGACAATCACATTCCTAATCCTTACTACAAAGTGATCTTTCCTTTTCGAGGCCAGAGAAGTCACTTTCTGCGCCCACGAAGAAAAAGCCATGCTTTTTCTGCGTGTGAATATGAGAACAAGTTCCCGCTTCAAACCGACTGAAGAGACAAAGAGTGGCTATGCTTTGTGTACTTATTTTACTGTTCCAGAAGCCTGACAGTATTTAATACAACCCCGTGCGGTTCCTATGCCCGCACTGTTCCTTCCTGAAAACCTTTTACAAAAGCAGAGATATGCGATGCAATGTTCATTGCTGTTAACCTTCAAAAGTATTTTTTTCTCTTCCCAAGTCTTTGTGCAGACCAGGTCCCGTATAATATCAGCTGATATATTAATTTCCTTTTTTTATTTTCTGTCGCTCTTTTGACTGTTGGCCGTCTTTCTTTCTCCGCGTTTTTTTAACAAGCCTCACCTTCTATACTTGACGTCCAGTAAGTTAACTAGAAATTTAATAAGTAGCCATTTTCTTCAGCTTTCGAAAGGAGAACTTAGATGCTGATACGCAGAATTCGGCATCCCACCACAGTGTTCAAGGTGTTTCTTTTAGAATGCCGACGTTTTGACCAGCGCAGAGCCAGCTGAATGAAAAGCTTTAGGCCACTGACACATTTTGTATGGGCTGCGTTGCAGTCATCGCTAATAGCCAGGCGCTAAAATTCAACTTCCAGTCTAAGTCGGCAGATTTAAATGCCTCCCTGCTGTCAGGCGGGACACGAGCCAGTCACAAAATTTGAAATTGGCGACAGCTTGCCTCTTCCACTTACTGCTTACCTCGAGCGACTAGACACCTGAGTACGTTTATTCGGGCCTTAATATGCGGTTTTCTAATTAGCGAGAACACACTAGGCAAATGAACATAATTTTTCATTACTATAGTTGTTCTAGTTATACACACTCTCTGTTCAGCACAGGCTGCTCTCCATCGCGCAGGGAATTATGGAAAGTGCACTCATCCCTTGGGCCGTGTGCAAGGCCTACGCGGTTGAAGCGACGCACTGGCAAGTGTTCGAGTCCCCTTCCGGCCCGAGCACAGAAGTAATGAACACGGGAAGCACCAAGGAAGCATCCAAGTGGGTTCACACCAAGCCGCGGATCTGGGGCATAAAACAAAATATTGCGCGGTCTGCGGCTTGACTCCGAACCAGTCAACCACATACTGCGGGCGCACCTCTAAAGTCAAAGTCGCAGCGAGTCATCTGCAGTGACTTGCATTAGCCGACATTTTGAAACTTGCATTCTCATATCAGAGGCAATTTGATGTCTTTTCTTGGATACGTCTTCCCAGCACATGTAGAGGGCATCTGAGGTATTGTGAACGTTAAAAAATGAAAACTGAGAAACGTTGCTGGAGTAGAATGGTAAAATTATAGTTGTCGGCTAGAGCGCACGCAATAGCATATCTCAGAACACTACCTAATCAGGTAAGCTCTTAAGTAATTGCCCAGTTTATTGTGTAACCATAGCTAATAATTACAAAATGTTAAGGTGCTTGAATAGTATTTGTTGGCTAGGTAACTAGTAGTAGATTACTTCGTGAAGTAACTTTTAAGGGTAATGCCTGAAACTTGATGTTGTAGTTCTTGAAATTGAAGAAAAACAAGCTTTTTTAAAAGGTCAGTATTCTTCATTTCTTTCAGCACTCGAAATGAAGCACGCGAATCCACAGAGGAGGGCTACACTCCTACCACTGTTCTTCGCTTCCCGAACTCGAGAGCGGCA
Source organism: Amblyomma americanum (assembly GCA_030143305.2). NCBI lineage: Eukaryota > Metazoa > Arthropoda > Arachnida > Ixodida > Ixodidae > Amblyomma > Amblyomma americanum. Next base: position 287,866 of record JARKHS020011478.1, on the reverse strand, counting down.
TGTCACCGCCAGGCATAATTTATTCAAAACCCCTGCCGAGAACACGTCGGGTTTCATGTGCTCTATATTAAAAAGCTTTTGAAAGGAAGCTTTAGCAGCAAATATTCTGTTCTTTGTTATTTATTACAGTTCGCTGAAACTTATTGCAAGTTTTAGGAAATATTCCGGGCGCTTTAAAAGTTTGTAAATATTTTTGCGGCATTGCCAATTCTATATAGTGGTTCTTCCATTGCAATTCCCGTTCTTACTCTACCAAGTGAAATCATTTTCTTTTACATTCAACACTGGCGTTCAAGCGCACCGTGAACGCGGCTAGGAGTTGAAAACTTCTGTTGTCGTTTTCGGTGCAGCTCGGAGAAACGGCCCAAATTAACTTATGTTATATTAAATTATATTCCTTAATCCTGGATGGCCTAAACCATATACACAGCGGCTCTTACATATATCAGTGTGGATATGCCTTTCTAACCAATTGCACCGCCACAAGTGGCATCGGCTTTAAAAGATCACTACTCTTGCACACGCTCAACAAAGCACCCCCAAAGGAGCTCCCTCTCACCCCTTGCTTCCAACATTGCCAAAGCCCCACTTGCACACCAACTAACAGCACACGGGGACATCGGCTACACTAAATATGCCGATGATATAACCCTCTGGTCGACCCACGGCTCCCTAGCGGATAACAGGACGCCCTGCATTTTGCCATTCAAATGGTCAAGACGTCTGTCACGAAAATGGGCATGCTATGTGCCCTGGAGAAATCTGAAGTTCTCAGTATTCACGGGCACCTTTAAAAGCCACTCGACCCTGTCTGCGCACATATTCACAATCTATCGTGTAGAGCCCACTTTTGCTAGAACTTCTACTCTGTATCCAGCGCGACGGTAAACAAACTGTCACTATCACCATTCTTCGTGCATTCATCTTTAACATTGCCCACATGATTCGCAGCATACAAGGGCACCTCAAGGGCATGCGTGAGGAAGACACCACTCCTTTGGTCATGGCCGCCGCTATCAGTCGCATAAATTATGGCCTCGCACATCACCCTGAATCAGGTCAAAGTCATAATCCAAACCCTCTACAAGACTGTTGGCCTTCCAGTGTGCATGTTCACAGCCCGCTTGCTCACACTGGGCATTCACAACCCGTTCGAAGCAATCCGTGACACAGTCCTCAACTCCCAACGCACTCATCTGCGTTCCCTCGGCAGGCAGAGCCATTCTCCACCCCATTGACGAGCTTCAGATCTCACAGACCTCTGACCTTACGGGCGTTGTCTCCACTGACATCCTCACCCATCTCCACATTTATCCTATTCCCTTCCACTTGCACCACGAACTTCAATTGGCCAGAAGACAGGCCCCTCTCCGACATCTTCCCAAACAATCTGGACAGGACACCACAACCTCCTATGCCCACCCAAAATCATACGCCTACGCCGCTGTAAACTGCACCAAAACTCCATACCTGGCCGCTTCCTTCCAAGCACCAGACCCAACTGTCACTGAAGCGATCGTTATCGTCGTCACCACTAAACTGAATGATGCCAATTTCCAGAGATCACATCTCTTCACCGAATAACAGGCCTCCTCCGAGATAACACAAGCGGCCTCGTCCCAAGGCAAGCTCCCCGCATCCTGGGGCATACTCTCCAACAAGACCATGTCATTACTTGGGTGCCAGATCCTGTGGACTGGATGGAAACATCACGGCTAACACCCTAGCTCGGGATTATACAGAGCAGGTTCGCTTTCTCATCCTTAGCTCCACCCCCATCCGCCCACTACGCCACACTGCTAAAAACCTTGCGTCTCAAAAGGCGCCAATACCCTCCGCCTTACAAAGAACTTACCCCGGAAGACTCCCACCACCTCCGGCGAGCTCAGACCCTCACACGCTTTAATATTCACCTCCTCCATCATGTTCACCGAACACTATACCTTAATGCATGTCTTTAGTGTGGCAATACCTCTACTTTCACCCATATTACATGGACCTATTGACATAAATCCAACCACATTATTCCTCCTGATGCGGCCTTGGATCAGTGGGAGGTAAAGTTTTCCAGCGTCTGCCTAGAAGACCTCAAAGTGCTTCACACCATTGCAAGAACTATAGCATCAGCCACTGGGGCCCTGGAGTTTGGGCCGCACTAGCAAAAGTTCCAGCCACCACACCTGTAAATAAATGTTTCTTCGTTCATTCTATTAGTCGCTACTTGAAAGGGACGAACAATACGTCATGGGGACTTTCATAACGACTGAAATAAAAGAGTAATTAGCCATTGTCATCCAATGAGTAATAATGCTATTTGTTTAAAGGTTCTGTTTTTTCATGCAGTCAGGAAAATCACACTTGTGCATTGTCCCGGAAAAATAGCCGCCATTATTCATGTATACCAGGCCAGTGAATATTTTTCGTGCACAATTTATACAAGTATCTGGCATCTAATCTCCTCCCTCCCCCCTGTCCTGAAAAATTCTATGTGGACTTAGGTTATGTCAGTACTGAGTCCACATACTGCTGAAGAAGAAGACAGCGATTAGTGTTCCGGCTGTCTGACACCGGTCTGTAATTTTCGGCTTTATTTTCTCACTTCAGAGGTTTTCCAGACTTTTTGGCGTGTGTCCTCGACGTGCGACGACCTGAGGGTCCCTGGCCGCCGGCAAAAGCACGTCAAGCGACCTCCTCGGCGCTGTGTGCCGTATCAACGCCGACACGGAACATCTCCGCCAGCTGAACTCCATGCTGCACTGATGGCAGCAGCGCCAGCGGCGGGTCCAGCGGCCTTTGTAGTTGCGGCTACAGACCCGGCCCCGCCAAACAAGAGACATCGCGACGACCAAGCCTGCAACGAGCCTCTGACCGACCATCCAGAGGACATGGACCAAGCATCATTTACAGTTGTATCGTACAAGAAAAAGAGAGCTACCGGTGTTCCTGTAGTTTTCAGGCCCACTGAGGAAGGAGGAAGCCTATGGAAAGCCAACCCCAACATTGTGGCTTCGGCCGGTTGTAGCATCGGCTGAAGAAAAAGTCCTCAGCCATCGCATTCCCAAGGATGGGAGCCTGTTTGTTACAGTATCGACGCTGCCCGCCGCCAACCGTCTGCTCACGGTAACTAAGCTGGCTGGAGTGGCTGTAGAGGCCAGAGTCGCATACTCTTACATGGCAAGCTATGGCAAAATACAAGATGTACCTGACACCTACACAGACGAAGATCTGCAGGATTATCTACGCGACCAAGGTGTCCTGTTAGCAAGGAGGCTAATCGCCTACACTCCTGAGGATGGTGGAAAGATAAAAGCAGTACGCCGTCGCACAGTTATATTGGAATTCGCAAAAGATGCGCCGCTACCAAAACGAGTAACGCTGGGGTTCTGTAGTTACCCTGTAACTGAATACGTCGGAGCAGCAACTCAGTGCTATAAATGTCAGAGGCATGGCCACATATCAAGACACTGTAACGGCCCCGTGCGCTGCAAAGTGTGTGCTGGCCCCCACTCGCACAAAGAATGCACTTCGAGAGCGCAACCTAAATGCGCTAACTGCGGTGGCCCACACCCTGCTTCCTATGGAGGGTGTTATAAAAAGAAATCAGCCACAGTTGCTCGCACGGCAGAGCAAACACAATGGAAACCCCCTAAGCGCCATGAACCACCACCTAACCCCGACGTGTTTTTCACGACTACGGCAGCTCTTTCAGAGAACCAGTCGACACAGCGTGGCAGAGCAGCTGGCAAGACCTACGCAGATGCGGTAAAAAAGAAGCGTGGAAAGTCCGTTGGTTCTTCTCCTTCATCAAAGCTACTGCAACGCACTACACAAGACCCGACAAACAGCGTCGCTTGCTCTGACCTTAGGGCGCCACAACATGACAAGAAGATCAGCGGCAGGCAGCAAACCGGAAGCTCTGAACAAGATGTCACATGCCTACTGATTCCGATGCTGTTTGCAGCCATCAAGGCTCTTATCCGTGCAAACCCCTCGTCAGGAACACTCCCAGAAGTAGAAGCTGTCCTTGCAATGGAGCCATTGGTGTCGGTCTCCTACGCTCCGCAGGGGAGTAATACCACACTTCAGTAATCATGGCTTCCACGGCGAGAACTTCACCGCAGCTGACAATCCACAACATATTTCGTACATGCACCATTTTCCAGTGGAACGCTCGCGGGCTATGCTCTAAACTCTCAGATTTCCGACAGCTCGTGCGAGCGTACCGCTTCCCCTTCATAGTCATCTGTGAATCACGCGTCGAGGAAACTTTCCGACTCAATGGATACTATTTCCATCATTCACAACGACCAGATAACGTCAGCAGATTGCTGATAGGCTTTCGCAAGGATATCCCGGCCTCACCGGTTGATGTCCCGCCTCACAGCGACAATGAATACGTATGCGCTGTCACAGTTATTGCCGGACAACAGTATACTCTGATTGGAGTATATCTTGAGCCAGGCACGCCATTTGATGCTTTGAGACTTGAAGACTTGATAGCAAGGACGCCCTCTCCGCATATTATTTGCGGAGACTTCAATGCTCATAATGAAATTTGGGGCAGCTCACATACATGTGACCGAGGTGCCAAGCTTGCAAAACTTCTCTCCAAGCATTCAGTTCAGCCATTAAATGACGGCAGCATCACCTACCTCCGAGGCCCGATGACTACCAGCAGCATCGACGTGACATTTGTCACAAGTTCATTCGCCCACAACTTTGGCTGGTGCACTGATTTGGAGACACGTGGAAGCAACCATTACCCAATCCTCATATCGGCTTTCCATGCGCAGAGGAACCCAAAGAAATTCCTTATAAATACTACAGACTGGGACGCATACAAGGACGCTGTAAGCAGAGGAGTTACTGCGGCAACTCGCAATGAGGAATTAGCATCGACAATTGCGTATTGCCTGAGGGCGAGTACACAGCTCACAGCTAAAAATGAGAACCTACCTTCAAATGATGACACATTCCAAAGGCTTTGCGCTATACGCAGGCGAGCTGAAAGGAAAGCTCTGCGCACAAAAAGCCTCGATGACCTACGTGCATGCCGACGGGCACAACGTCACATTCGACGCTACACTTTCGCGTGCGCTCCCAGACACCCTTAGAGCGTGTGGGGGTAGTGGTCTCGGTCACAGAGGAGTTGCCCTCGACTCAGCGTGGCAAGCTCAGCCGGAGACCAGCTACCAAGTGACAAGTGGGTTGGTCGTTTGGTGCCCAGCGTCCGCCGGCCGCAACCCAGAGAATGGGTCGGAGCCAAATGTTCACAAAACAAAACAAAGTTTATACACCTGAGAGACGATACAGAGGTTTTCACAGTCACTCGTACGAGCAGGTACAAAGTGATTCACAAATACAATGCAACTCATGCAAAGTCACAATAGAGAGAAATACAATTCAACAAAATGATTGCACGTAAAGTGCACTAATACAGAGAAATACAGATAAACGAAACACAATTTGTTCACCGGGCAATGCGACAGTCCGACGACCTGAGGAGCACGATGGGGCCGATGCGCAGACTGGCGCACGTTGCCTCGCTGGTCCGTCCCTGGCTGGTCGAGTGCTGATCTCCAAGTAGTCGAGCGGGTGCGCTTCTTGGAAGCTTAATCGGCGGCTCGGGCTAGCAGACAGTGGTTGAAGCCCCTCATTTATAGGCGCACTCGGCGTCTGTGTTCTTCGCACCAGGGCAGGCACGCACATACACACAGCTTCAACTGCACAAACTCCTCCTTCTTACGCCGGGCGCGCGACCCCATTGGTCGAGCACGGAAACCACCTTCTAGAACAATCTAGGTCATTCGCGGCACGCTGAGTCATAGGTGCAGGAGCGAAGGGAAGAGGGTATCACTTTGGCGCGGTCAAGGTTACCCCTTTTCCGTCGACAACCAGCAAAAACTTCACCGACATTAGAGGAAAATCCCCGCGCGCGGCATGCCCCCTCGGCGCCGCGCCGGCGAGCTCAGTTGCAGCAATACGCGAAGCTACGCACTCTCCGGGGGTCCTTCCCCGCTGTATTTTTGTTTTATTTTACCGCGCGCGGGAGCGATTGCTTAGGCGCAGCGCCGGTTTTTTTCGCAAATGCGCCGAAATTTGTGACTGCCCCTTTCTTTTAGAATATTGTGCAACCATATTCACAAAACACAAAATTGGTGCGGACACACTTGCGCTCACAATCTATATGGCGGACGCCAGATAGATAGATAGATAAAGAGGAGGAGAAAAAGACAGGGATGTTAACCAGAAAGGAGTTCCCTGTTGGCTACCCTGCACTCGGGAAGAGGGATTAGGGGGCTAAAAGGAGGAAGAGAGAAAAGGAAAAAGGCGTAACATAACCACACACACGCACAACGCTGTCACAATTTGTCACTCAATCCAGTCGCTCTCAAGTAGGCAAAGAGTGCCTTGTATGCCTTGAGGGCAGTCGACTGCTGTGGCCACGGACCGAGGATCTTTTTCTCAGTTAATGGGCGAGGATCGAGGCGGTCCAGGGCACAACACAGTGTATGTCTTGCACTCGCAAATGCAGGGCACTCACAGAGAAGATGAGCGATGGTCTCCTCACAACCGCAGCTTTCACAGGCAGGACTGTCGGCCATCCCCATCCGGAAAGCATAGTGGTTGGTAAAAGCAACACCGATGCATCAACGGCATAACAATGTTGCGTCGCGACGTGCTAAGTTACGTGGAAGACAAAGGCGCAGTCCAGGGTCCAGTGCCTTGAGGCGGAGGTTGCAAAACTCTCCCGTGTTCCAAGCTAAAAGTGTGAGCTCCAGCGCCAAAGGGCGAAGCCCACACGCTGCGTCAGGTCTTGATATTGGGATCCTCACTGGAAGTCCGTCGTTGTGAGCAGAACGCGCAGCCGCATCGGCCTGGTGATTACCGTTTACCACAGTGTCCTGGCAGCCATTGAAAAATGATGTCATGACCTTTGGAAACGGTGCCGTGGTACAGTAGACGGATCTCAGCAACAAGTTGTTCCCGCGACCCGTGGCGTAGCGCAGCTTGCAGGGCTTGAAGGGCTGCTTTAGAGTCGGTAAAACCGTCCAGTCATTTGGAGGTTCTTGACTGATGAACTCTACCGCAGCCCGTAAGGCTGCGAGTTCCGCACCAGTTGAAGATGTTGGATAGGTCGTCTTCACTTTCATGAAGAAATACATACATTCAATCATGTTCTTACATATATGTCACTTGACAATTGGCAAAATTCAATACAAGCCGTTACACGGCAATACATTAACATAACAGAAACAGGGAGCACACAAGTTCAAGGCATTCCTGCGCCTATATTTTCAAATTCGGCGTATGTAGTCGGTTTGGCATAAGCTTGCCCCGCTCGAGATTTCGGAAGTGTTTGTGGCTCGCTTTCTAACGCGACTCTGGGTTTTCTTCCTGTCGCGCGTTCTGCTCGTTTTCATCTTTCTACAGAGGTTTCTCTTCCGAACGCGGCTCTGGCTCTGCTTCCTACTCGTACTCCTCTGTGTTTTTCTGCTCGGACTTCGAGCCCTTTCTCTTTTGCTTCGGCTAGCACGTCTGTTGTGAACAGAGTTTAAGACAGTTCGCTCGTAACGGCTCCACTTCTCGTGTGTTTCTTCTTCTCGGCATGCGCTCTTCTGTCTGCGCTTCCGTTTCCTCACCGAGTCCCTTCTGAAAGTGGAGCTCGTTCTTCGCAGCTTCCTTTTCATTTTGCTGCGATGTTCGTGCAGCTTGCTTGCACCCGACTCAGCTGTTTTGAGCTCGGTTGTCTTTTGTCCAAGTTTCTTGCTGCATTTCCTCCTGAGCTCCTGCTGTTCGACTTCACCCGCTTCGGTTGTGTCCGACTCACTTCTCTTTCCTTTTACTTTCTTCCACATTTTTCGGGGCAAGTCAAGCTCGTTTCCACATGCATCATTCGAGGTACGCTGTCGTGATTAATCCACTGTTTCAGTCATCTTTTGTTCTTCATGGACTGAACTTCCTCTTCCCGGTTCCTTCTTTTTTCTCTTATTGGCTTTTCCTCGTCCAAAATGCTCGGAGCATAACTCTTTAACCATTGGAGACGCATTCTCTTTTGTTTTCAATTGAGCTTCCGGTGATTGGTTCTTGCGTTTGTCGGTTTCAGTGCAGTCGTGCTTCATTGTTTGTACTGCACTTTCGCCTTTCTCACGGTCACTACTGCAAGGATCAGGTGTGCAGCACTCGGACTTCTCGGTGAACCTTCTACTTTTTTTTCAACTTCAGGCGCCTGCCTTAAGGTCCCCTCTGACTGAAGCGTCAGGTTAGCCTGCTCCTCACTGCCTATACTACCATGGTAGTAGCTATACTCTCACTTTCCTGAAAAAGCGACAATCCGGACTGGTCTTCACTCTCTAATTTCAGCTGCAGGAACTGGCTGTTCCTCGACAAAACCATCACTAGTGGCGCTCGTTACAACCTCTTCAGTGCTTGCTGACAACTCTGACAGGTTTGTGTTCCACCCGGCCGCTCCGGGGATAAGCTCCACTGGGTCCCTGACGTTGTTCAAACGCCGAACTTGAGCAAGCTTCCTCGCAAGTATTGCATACTCTTTTTGAAATTCCCTTGCTCGCTCCAAGGCGAACTTCGCTCGTTCATCTCGTCTCTTCTTCCATACTCTCTATTTTTCTTCTCGTTCCCTTCATCTCTCTCGGCGGCTTCTCTAGCGCGCTGTCTTTCCGTCTCTCTTTCCTCTCAAACCTCTTTCCATTTTTGGTCCACCCACAAAACGAGTTCAGCTGCCTTCAATCCTTTCTGAAATCCAAGCTCGGCTAACTCCTTGAGATTCATTTCTGGGACTGAACAGTTCAGATGCAGAACATAGCCTATGCTCTGTGAACACCTCCAACCGCTTAAGCGCGGAAGCTCACAATATCTCTCTGCTGCTAAACACTCGTTTACGACCTCTTCGTAAACTACATCTGACTCTTTCTCCGTTCTCTGCGCTTACAAAGCACGAAACGTCCTGCCGCGGACGAAAGAATATGTCACCACTTCGCGCACTTTTGCGTGCGCTCCCAGACACCCTTAGAGCGTGTGGGGGTAGCGGTCTCGGTCACAGAGGAGATGCCCTCGACTCAGCGTGGCAAGCTCAGCCGGAGACCAGCTACCATGTGACAAGGGGGTTGGTCGTTTGGCGCCCAGCTTTCGCCCGTCGCAAGCCAGAGAAGGGGTCGGAGCCAAAGGTTCACAAAGCAAAGCAAAGTTTATACAGCTGAGAGACGATACAGAGGTTTTCACAATCACTCGTGCGAGCAGGTACAAAGTGATTCACAAATACAATGAAACTCATGCAAAGTCACAATAGGCAGAGATACAATTCAACAAAATCTTTGCACTTAAAGTGCACTAACGCAGAGAAAGACAAATAGACAAAACACAATTTATTCATCGGGCACTGCGACAGTCCGACGACCTGAGGAGCACGACGGGGTCTATCCGCAGACTGGCGCACGTTGCCTCGCTGGTCCGCCCTTGGCTGGTCGAGTGGTGATCTCCGGGGAGTCGAGTGGGCGCGCTTCTCGGAAGCTTAAACTGCGGCTCAGGCTAACAGACAGCGGTTGAAGCCCCTCATTTATAGGCGCAGTCCGCGTTTGTTTGTTCTTCGCGCCAGAGCAGGCGCGCACATACACGCAGCTTCAACTGCACAAATTCCTCCTTCTTGCGCAGGGTGCGCGACACCATTGGTCGAGCACGGAAACCACCTTCTAGAACAATCTAGGTCATTTGTGGCACGTTGAGTCATCGGTGCAGGAGCGAAGGGGAGAGGGTATCACTCTGGCGCGGTCAAGGCTACCCCCTTTCCGTCGACAACGAGCTAAAACTTCTCCGACATTGAAGAAAAATTGACGCCGCGCGTGGCCATGCCCCTCTCGGCGCCTCGCCGGCGAGCTGAGTAGCAGCAATACGCGAAGCTACGCACTCTACGGGGGTCCTTCCCCGCTGTTTTTTTTGTTTTATTTTACCCCGCGCTGGCGCGACTGCTTAGGCGCAGCGCCGATTTTTTTCGAAAATGCGCCGAATTTTTTGACAATTCACTTTTTTTCATAGATATCTAATATCCATGTGAACCTTTCAAAGACAAACTGATCCCACAATCATTCGCATGTTTCCTGACATTTGCATTTGTAATTTACAACTATTGTTGTACTGTTAATTGGGAGCCTACGGCGCACCATGGCTCGGCACCACAGGCAGCGCGGACCGAGCGCACGGCATCCGGCGTCTTTCGAGTGCGAACGTATCCATCTCTGTACAACACCACAGCGCGTGTCTGGCAAGCTTTTCACCACCAGCGCGATGAACATGCGTACACGAAGTGCATGGAAGTGCTGCCCGTGCACTTGGAGGTCCGGCGGCGCCGACCAGGCGCCGACGAGCTGTTCATGAATCGTGCTCTGCGGGAGCGGCCTCCCTCCCGGGTGCGGCAGGTGGTCTGAAGGCATCTGGTGTGAGTGGCTGCAACACGGCCAGCCCCTCTTTTGCGAAGGGTTGAGGCTGTAGTATCTTTAAGTGGCTTGTTAGAGTAGACAGCGTCTCTGTGTTTCTGTAGCATTGGCTTGTTACTTGCAGAGCAGCAAAGTTTTTTTTTTATCATTGCAGCGCCCGTGTGTGAATGTAGCTGCATCGTTAGCGTTGTCTCTTGTACTGCAGCCAACGTAACGTAGCGAGGCGTTGCTGGAACCACCAGGATTTCCACTCTGTATAAGCGATCAGGAGCTCTGATGCATTCGTGGTTTTAGGCTGTACTCTGAAACGCGGTGTGAGTGCATCGGAACTGTTGCATTTTTAGCGCTCTTTTCTTTGCCCGTAGTAAACGCTGTTAGCTGCTTTTGGTGTGTTACTCGTCAGGCGATACCTTTGCCACGAACCAAGGTATCAAAACGGGGGAGAGGTGGTACCCGCAGTACAAACTATATATACCTGTATAAAAATTTACCGTCGGTCTTACGCATTAGCAAACAGACGGATAGGCTTTCTGAGGCCTTGGTATACCATTCAGAAATGAAACTATATTTATATTCCAATTACCGAGAGACGCCTAAAAAGGGAAATTATCTGCTGTGTTATTAAATTTTAAAAACTAATAGCCATTTTAGATCACTTTGTCCGGCGTCACTGTTCTTCCTGTTCTCGTCTTCTTAAAGGGCATCGGCAAAGGCCATCAATTTTTCTGACGCGCATTCAAAATACACTCACTCACGATTAAAGCTGCAAACAACAGCGCGCATTGTGTTCGACAGTTTTGGAAGGACGATGACCTATGATTTATTATTGAATTGAAGCACGTGAAAAAAAGTACCATATTATATCCAATATCACTGAATTACACGGTAAATGAAGGTCTTCCACTACCACACGTCGCGGTAATCGAGCTTTATGCTGTCTAAGGGCGTAGTATTCGCCCACAAACTTCCCGAGTACTCTCCTACAAAGTCGATGTAAAGAAACCATTGCAACTACCTGGAACTTGAACTTTGGGGAAGGGGCGATTGCAGAACCAGTTACACAATCGTTTTATTTAAAAGTGCACAAAGCAACTCCGCACAGCGAACACGGCTGAGGGCGACATCGCTGGAGCTTTACCTGTCCTTCTGGACACTGGAGGAAGGCAGGGACTCGTGTTCCAGAATGCATTGCCGCTTTTGGACCAGAGATTGCAGGCTTTGGCAAAATGAGAATCTTTACCCGTGGAACTTGAAATTATATTTTTGTTCCGCATGTGCGAACATTTTTGAGGGCTGTTCGTTGTTTACTGCTGTCCCTACGCGTTCAGACTGCCTTAACGGCCACCATGAAACGCACTGCCACTGTGGTATCGGAGCGAGACCTGGAGTATTCTTTTTATTTTGGCTGGTGTTCGTCTACCTAGTGCTGAAAACATTTGGAGCCCGTGCGGGGGCTAGCGAAAAGAAACTTCTTTTACTCGACCCGCTTGCTTGACATGGTTGTAATGTTCCATATGGTAAGCTTTATAAGTTCCCATACTTAAACTCAAACAATCCCTATTTTGGCACTATTTTTCTAGGAATGGTTTGGAAGATCCCTACATTTCTGCGTCGTATTTTGCAGTGTCCTCTCTATTAATTTCTTTGTTCGCCGCATTTATGAAAGCCAAAGGGCAGTAATTGACCTATTTCTTGTATTGTTCGTTTGTGCTTCCTTTTTCACGCTCCATCCTATCTTGTTTTAAATAGGAATGAACAATAAAAAGGTTGGTCATGATCAGAATTAAGGCTTCGTATTCAAAAGAAAAAGTGGCCAAGAATCCAGCTTCAAGAAGCAAGCGCGCAATTGACCGGACATACATCAACTCGTATCCCGTAGTCGATTGTTACAACTCAGTCTTAAGTCAATTCTAGATTACTGCAGTATTTAATCCGTAACTTGTCAAGAAGTCGCATTCGTCTACACCCCAGCTTCAGGAACTTAAGGAAGTGCAGTCCAAGTTGGAACGTCGTGTAGGTCTCCTTACAAAAGGAATGTAACGCGAACATCGGTTTAGGTGAATGGCGCAGTGTGTGTCATTACGCTGACTGGTCGGCCGCATGAGAATCAAGTACCCGGAAAAAGCTCTTTATTTGCACCGAGCGCAAAGGCAAGCATAAAGACGTGATATGTGTAAAACAAAGGGCAGGAGAATAGGCAAGCCTTAACCCTATTTTCGTTTTATTAACGTTCACCCAAACAACCTGAACATCCGCAGAATTATCGTTGCCGCACATTAACTGCCCGAGTTTACCAAGCCAGCATCTAGTGCATTTAGCTGCAAAAATTTACCTCTTTCCTGCTAACTATGAAAATTCCCAAAAATTCAATGACGAGTTTCGTTCTCCCTTAGACCCCGCTATAAACCCAGAATCTTCCTTTAAAAATTCATAGCCTATCTGGTCGTTGAGATCAGGCTTACACAGAAATCTATTTGTGTACAGAGGCGTACCACATTATAGAACGACTTATAGATGGCAATAGCCGGACTCGGGCATCGAGCCGGTTGAGCGGCTGTTTAACGCGCCTCGTTTTTGCAAGCTTCGTTTCCTTAACCGAGTGAGCGCGCATGGTCTCCCTGGCTGCTTTCAAGGCTTGGGATGCTCTGCCATCAGCGGCCTTTCTTAGTTGGACAAAGTGCTTGTTTTCCCTCCTATCTCTCGGGCTTGGAGTGCCGCCACGCTTAGCCGCTTCTTTTTTTTTCGGACTGGCCCCTCTGCCGTCGAAGTTTTGCAGGCAATAGTGTTCGCCCCCTCTCCTCCGGCTTCAGCGACGTGTCTGGCTGCCTTCTCACCTTAGTCTGCCGTTGTGGCGACAATTTCATCGTTTTCGGCCAGCAGGCTGGAAACGTGCACATGGAAACGAAGAACGTGTGGATGAAAAATGAGGAAGACGGCTCTTTCAACGTCACAGCTCGAGAGGTCACAAGTTTGAACACAGTGTGCAAGATGCTCATGACATCATTGTAGTGTTTCTTGCATGAAATAGAGACCTTTTTTTATAAATTCAGCGATGGCCGAGTAGTCCGATGCGAAGTTTTTGTGTTAGCGCTGACGTAGGTTCGCATTCCGCTCGGGGCAATGAGTATGGTAAGTTTTTTTTTGTACTTTTCATTCAGACGGAAAAGTTTGGCCGACAAGTTGAGCTTGCTCTTCTTCAGGTTCGGACACTGTTCGCGGGAGTTTGGGGAAGATTAGAGAGATAGGCACTGAATGCAATTCATGCTTAAAAATAAAACTTCGCCCGAATAGATCGGCTCTCTCGTATAGCTGCGTTCCCCTGCGATGTGAGCAGGTGTTGCTGCCTGCTGCATGCTTACGCGTCAGTTGCTTCACGAAGATCCTGCTACCGATGCAAATTTGCAAGAAATCCTATGTTTCCTAGAGCACGGTGCCTACAAGCTGAACGCCAACAGTCACGTACTATACTTGGTGTTTCGCCTGCTTCACAAATGTTCACAAAATTTTTAAATGTAGGCTTTCTAAGCTAAAAGAGCACTCTTTCAGCATAATATTGTCATTTCTGTAGCGCATCTGAATGGAGCTAAGACATGCTATCTATAAGGCTAATTAACTAATATTGAATAGTTACCTTTTCAACTACACCGTTAGGCTCCTTAATTATTTAGTGACGTGTAACATCCATATCGGTTTTTAGAATTCCCAAAACGCGGCTACTGTCGGTACTGCTGCCGAACAAATTTTGGCTACATCGCACCAAATGCATGCGCTTTCGAGAAGCTTGCATGCAAAGCAACCTCTACAGTACACGAAGCTCGTCGAATTAGCAGAATCTGTAGGGCCACAGCGCCAAGGGTAACCGCGTTTTCGAAATTCTGTAAACTGATACGGATACAACGTACACTGGCCTACACGACTCTCAATAATTAAAATAATTGAGGAGCATAAGAGTAATAGTTAAAAAGCTCATTAATCGATATTAGTTACCCATCTTGCTAGTTAGCACCTCTTAGCTGCGTTCTGATGTACTACACCGTTGATAATGCTTTCGAAAAAAAGCGTTCTTGAAACTGAAAAAGCCTGTTTCTAAAAATTGTGTAAAGTCTTATGCGAAACAATGTGTATATACTGTAAAGCGATATGGTTTCCTGTGCGTGATTTTTTGACGGGCGATTACTGGTGACCTGCGATCTTCAGGGCTGTCTGTTTCTCTTTCCTTTTCTCATTTTGCACCTTTCATATCGTTTATTGACTAAATAGCCGAAGGGTATTCTTGCGCCACGTGCGGAGTAGTCGCAATTAGGCGGTTACTGCGAAATCTGTTCCCTTAGTGCCAAAATTTCAGGCGCAAAATTTAGTAAAGAGGTCGTGGATTATAGTCACTTATCCAATACTACTGTTACTAACTTGCAGGTATCTGTGTACGTTGTGAGCTTCCAAGCTTCTTGATGGTGTACGTTATGGTGCGTTGTCTGTTTTTCTTTTCTAACAGGGCAATTCCGAAATATCAGCATGCTTTTAAAGGGAAGGTGAAATGGTTTTTTGAGAATTCGAGATTATTCAAGAATTTGAATCTGTGAAGCTGCTAGGTAAAGCATGCAAAGCTGTTTTGCGCTAGCGTTTAAAATAGTGTTAAAATCACCGATTAAAACCGTCACAATGTTCACGCTTCTTCTCACTGCGTTAGAGGAGTGCGGGGAATTCGTGGTGAGGTCATTTTTGCCGAAATTTCAGATGGTCGCTGCCTTCGTCTACATGACGCTGCGCGTCTTTCGATATCGACAAAGAATGCTTCGTGCGCTTCGCCTTCGACGGCATACGTTGTCTTTCTTGAAACAACCGCTGCTTCGCTGGAAACATAGCGCCGTCATACATGACGTCATTATTGCGGCCTCTGCCTGTCGCTGTGCACTGCAGAGAATCCTGAAGGCTGATGCCGCTTTAGTCGATGATTACGTCACCATTTCAAACGCTAGCTCAAAAAGATTTCACATGCTTTACCTGCAAGTTTCACACATTCGGCTTTCTCGAACTCATCGAATTCTAAAACCTCATCACTGGCCCTTTAAACAAACGTAATCAACAGGACTACTCGTTTTAAACGTAGACATCTTAATAACGTCTTCAGAGGAAGTACTTGTGTACCAAACATTTCTAGGTTATGTGAAATGAATGCCATTACTGATGAGATTCTCTTCCACGCGAAGCGTCTCGGCATACGTTGAGCTCTCTCTCTCGCTTCCTATGCGTGCCTCTCTCTGTCTTGTTCAAGGAATGACCCTCAATGCAAGCATGAGCGATGTGTGTCTGCCATCGCTCTTTCTCATTTTCACTGCGGCCCTGTGTTCAATGTACATACGATGGAGCCGAAGGAAACGCGCGTTCAAACCGTAAGCGAACTTGTTGCGCGCCGTCACCAGACTTCAGCTTCTTTCATGTCCTGTCTCTCTCTGCCATCGCACAGAAAACAAGCAGGAAACGTGAGTTGAAAAACTGTATTTACAGCTTCACTCTTAATTAGCTTTGCTTCGAAAGTCGCCAGACCTAATGCTACTATAGCGTTTCTTTCCCGAGAATAACAGCGTGGTGGCCTTTGAAGATACAATTATATAAATCGCAGTTCAATCTACTTTTTGAGGCAGCACACCTGCCTTCAAGCCCAACTACAACTAATTGTGCCGCTCCGTCGTATTTTAAAACAATGGCCGGTACAATTAGCTCCACTTTGAACAATGCAGTAAAACTTGGTACATCTCGGCAACGCAATGAATTGCGCTCTAAACAGAATGTAAAATGATGAGAACGATGACGACGAACAAAGATTCAACCTAGGGCACAACCACAACCACTCAAAAAGCGCTCATCCGTGCTTTATACAATCTTTGTTGTTCATCTTTGTCGACGTTTTATATTTCTCTCATAGTGTACCAAACAGCCCAAATCTAACATTTCGTGGAAAGACAATAATACATGAGCTTTACAACCTTAACTACAAGGACACATTTTTTAAGAAGGACTGATGTTTCACCCCACAGACTTTTCTTATTGCTTTTTTTCGCGTTCTTTTGAGAAAAAACCTGGTCACGAGACCGGCTTCAGGATAACAAAGACGGTACATTAGGTTTTCTTTCCATAAAACAGCTCTAGCTATAAGAAATGTTCGCAATCAAACTGATTTCAGAGCTCTAAAATTAAGAAATTACAAAAGTTTGCAAAGTGCAGTTAACACAAAGTGGAAGTGCATGTGCTTGTGGCGGTTATGTCATAGAGCAGTGCGCTCCCAGAAAATAAGACACACTCAACTTAAATTGCAGCTTCTTTTGATACAATCTCTTAATTTAAAATAACAGCATAAGAGGCGAAAGGGATTGGACATCGCGCTTAATTAACGATACCTGAAGATTCGTGAATCGCCGCCCACGTAATCATGTGGGAAGATACCGGTTTTTATTTTTTTTCCTGAACCTTTTAAGTTTAAATATCTGCACTGCCCATCTCCCTGATCCGCCTACGTCTCGCAATAGCATGTTTAAGAAAGCAACAAAGAAAACTGCTCTCTTGCTTTGCTCATCGCTTTATGCGGTGGGCCTATGCTGTTCACGAGCTGGCTCTAGCGTTTTCTCGTTTCAAAAATCAAGAAAACTTGAGGGCAAAAATACTACAAGGAAGATTACCATGAATAAATGCGGGAACAAACGAAATGAATGAATAAAGGCGAGGGAAACAAAAGGTTTATTGTGTTTCATTGAATTCTACTCTCCGCTTGGTAGAGACAGCCCCGCGGTTAGTTTGCGCAAGCGACACTCATTATGAAACTGCCGAATTTAGCTCTAAGTCAATCTTCCAGATGAGGGAGTCACATTTCACCATAGCTTATAATTAAATGCTCGTGGTCTATTCAATGATACCGAAACTAACCGCTAAGCGTCAGTGGGCACGCTAACGCACCAGCAGACAAAAAAAAAGAACGTGTGATATTGATTCGCACTACTTGCCTAAGGCAAGAAAAATTGCGATGGCGTGACACATTGCACCACAGCTTAACACTTCGGCTGCTTACTAAATATATTGGCAGCAGCTGGTATGCAGCAATAACTTAATAGAACGTTATCGAATTCACGACTCTGTACGTAACCCCGGAGGACTGAGAGAGATAGGTTGACGATTACGCACACTGCATCAGCGTAAAAGAGCGCTGGTTATTGTCATCGCCCACCGAATCTGAGTTTCATATTGTCACCGAAACGGTTACAGCACACAGAACAGGTTTTATTAGACGTGCTGGGCGTGCAATAGAGCAGGGAGCTCGAGCGAAGAAGATGACAAACCTCTAGCCCCTGGAATTCCCAAGGCATGGCAAGTCCCAGCTAAAACAGTTTCGACCGCGGTACGGCTAAACTGGATGGATTTGTACTGTGGCAATATACTACCGTAAACACTATACAGAGGGTTATCCAATGCTGTGAGTAAGTAAAGCTAGATCTGCCGCGTTTTACGACACAGCGCAGTGTGAAATACATCTCAACATTTGAATATCCCACTCAGAATTCTTTTTTGCGCACACAAAGACGACACAATAAAAAAAAGGAACACTGGACGGAGTGCAAATTTGCAACTGTTTTATTCAGAAAAAGAACATGACATAAATACCCCCCCCCCCCCCCCCCCATAAAACAAAAAGCCAGGGATAATCATAGATGCCACGTGCAAGCCAAAAACCCCGGAAAAACAACAAGGAAGGGCACACGTGACTCACCTCTTATCTAATTTATCTAGGAAGGCAAAATCTTTGTCATACAACGTCACAGACGGCGTATGAACACAAGAACTACCGCCTTTCCTAATATGGTAGGCCTCAGCCAGTTCTCACGCAAGCGTGTCAGTGCTCCATCACAAGATGCTAGTGCCTTGACGCCTTGCATCGCACATTGGGTTTTTTCTTGCTTTCTGTTTTTCGTCATTTTCTTTTCCACTTTCATTAATGTGTGCCGGCAGGAGTGAACTGGTACTGTTCCGCTAGGACAAATTGTGTTCCCTTAGGCGCTCATTAACACATCAACCTGACTGCCCAATGTACACCTTCCCACACTTCAACGGAATTTTGTACACTACCCCTTTTCACACTTCACAAACTGGTTCACATGTTTGATTTTGCAGCCTTAGTTGTTTCTACTATCCTGCAAAACTAGACGATACACTGAGGAGAGTTTGCTTGAGGCTGAAAAAAACCACGGGTACCTTAAACTTGTTAGCCACGCACTTAAGGTTATGTGCCACTTTATGCTGATAGGGCATGACTACAGGTTTCACTTTCTTTTGTGGAACTGCGAGCATTGGCTTCTTCATTTCCCTTTCTCGTTTAATATTCTTGAAAAGAGCTTCGACAACTCAACTCACTACTATCAAGAGATAGCCCGCCTGTTTTCGCTTCGTGATATTACCGTGAAAGCTTTCTTGCGCCATGTGAGAACAGGGCTTTCTTAAAGATCAAAGCCATAGCAAGTTTCACCGCTTCGGATTGCTTGGAATCAAGAGGCAATCATTTCTTCCGCGCAAGCAGTTCGTATTTCCCGCAAAAGCCTTCGTCAATAAGGGTTATTTTCAAGTCTAAAAATTGCAAACATCTGTCATTGGCGAGTTCAAAAGTAAAATCTAATCAAGAGTAAAAAACGTGGCGCAAAAGACAAGTAGACTCAGGAAGACAACAAACAGCGCTAACTTCTAAGAAAGATTTATTTCGCAAAAGAAGGGTGATTTTTTGTACCGACTTCACATACAAGCACCATCAAACCATGCGTTAGCAAAGCGTATCAGCCAGATATAAGAGTTCCTTTGGCAACAGTGCGATTGAAGGGCTACTCACGCAGTAATCTTCCAACAGGGACTCGAGGCGAAAAACCATTGTTACCTTTCATTCAGCGCACTTTAATCTCGTAAAAACTCCATTGCTCACCTTTCATTTCTTCATTCTCTCATGAAGTCCTGCCCGCCCCTCATGCATGAAAGTTTTTCTCAGCAGTGCAAGCGGCTAGAAAATGCTGGATACCCTTGCTATGTTCTGGTCTCTGTAGCGGAAAGCGTTGTAACAAAATTCTGCCAGAAAAAAGCATAAAGTTTAACGGCGCAAGGGAACGAACACAGGAAGACACAGAGACAGAAATAGCGCCTTTCTGTCTCTGTGTCTTCCTGTGTTCTTTACATTGCGCGATTCAACTTTATGATGAACCAACTAGCCGAACAGCAAGTACTTCTGCAGAAAAAAGCGCAGGTTAATCAAGAGGCTACGCGTAAAAAAGAAAAGGTTGCCGTCATTCCTTAGTTTCATCGGCTGCCACCCCCCCCCCCCCCCCCCCATCCCAAAATCTCAAAAATATAGCGCTGCGTTCGGGCGCTAGATTGCTTTTTGATCCCCTAAAAAATTGTGTGATTTGTGCATGAAAACATTTGACAATATCTAAAAGGAAGTTGGCTGTACAAAGAAACACAAAAATAAATTTGTTGATTGTATTGAAAATGTCGTGTACCAGATACCTCTTTGCTGTGCCACGCAGTATGTAGTCAAACAGGCTGAAAGATATGCTTCGTGAACATGGGCGTGACGTAAAAGATAAGTGCGGGAAAGGTTTTTCAGCCCGTTGGCGTGTTTGTCATTGCATACCGCTCCTCAAAAAATGTGTGGCCCTAAATGTGCAGAAAGACCGCTTAACACGAAACATTATTGAAGCTGAAAAGATTTTCCTGTTCGAAGATGACTGTGTGAGTACCCTTCAGTCGCTCTGTTGCCAAAGGAGGTCTCATATCTGGCTGATACGCTTGGTAGCGCATGATTTGATGATGCTTGTATGATAAGTCGGCATACAAAATCACCCTTTCTTCGCAAAATAAATCTTTGTTGGAAGTTGGCGCTGTGTGTGTTGTCTTTCTGAGTCCTTGTTCTTTTTTGCGCTACGTCTTTTACCCTTGAAATTAACCAACAAGACCAAATGTCTACCCTTCTAATATCCAATCCTTTGGCAAGTCGTCTAAAATTAGTAAGAATGCCCTCCACGATTTTCGAATTGTTCAAAGGTGAGTGTTTCTTCGAAACAGTGACTAATCGTCTACATATCTAAATATATATTTAGCATGCTACCATTTTAAAGCGCCGCGGCCAATGATTTGTCTACACCGGCAAGAAAAATGCTGCAAAGCACAGGGGCCACGCATGACCCGATACAGATTCCAAACTTTTGTACATAATCGCGCCCTTTAAAAAAAAGACCGCTGCGTTCATTTCTATGCACCGCATATAACAGCCACCAACAACTTGCTCTGTGTAATACAATAGCACAAGTCAATAATATCTACAGAAAACATGTGTCCTGCTGAGTTCATTTTATGCAAAAATTCAATAATTTCAAAACTATTCTTAATGGCACACGGGTCGTCTACTATCAGTCTGTTTAGTTCCTTCAGCAGGAACCGGCTTACTAGGTTCTGCCAGGCACCCATTTCACTGACTATGCACCTAAACGCGACACTTTGTGGTTTTTGGCTGTGAAAAAACTCGCAAGCTATTGCATTTAGTAGTCCAAATACTACTGGCTAACTTCTGTAGACCGAGGTTTTCGCAAAATACAATCTCTCGGCCTTTTACCTTTTCTGGTTTTAGTTCTGCCTTCTCAAAATTCTTGCGGATGGCCACCGAAGCTTTCTTGTTTTACGCTCCCGATGGCATAACGACAAAGCCCCCTTCCTTATCCGCCTGAACGAGTCGCAGCTCGTTGCTCTTAAAGAAGCGCACGATTTCCCTTGTTGCCTTCTTGATGCGGGACCATCTGGAAGGCACAGTCCTGATGACAGAGTCGACTCCCTCTAGAAGGCACCTTTCCTTATCTTCCGGGTCCGCCTTGTGGGATATGATTGTCAGCGACAGGACCTCATGGCCTTTAACTTCCGGCTCAAAGCTGTGTTTTGGTCCTTTCTTGAGGACGCTTGCAAGGTCCTCCGAAATGTGAATGTCGCCGAGAAACTTAAAAGCGGAGAGTGTCATCTTTGCTTTCTTTACATCCCTTGGTTATCACTGCGAGTGTTTGTCTCCACAAAATTCTGTAGACTGGGCGGTTAGCTTCATCAGAAATTAAAATTTCATGGAGGCGATGTGCTCAGTGTCTCAGGAAACGCACAGTAAGCGGAGCCAATCCATGAACAGACGAACCTGTCTCCTTAGCTCTGACCTCAGGATACGGCACACTCTCTTCACATGACCGAGGGAATGTTAACAAGGCCAAACAAAACGGAGATGTCAGGAGGCACGAATCGCTTCCTTATGCAGAATCCGAGTAACCCGCACGGCACATCGTCAAGGGAATAGGAGCAACAAGTCTCGAAGCTTGGGGCGGATGTGGCGAAACGCTCAAAAAAGGGCCTTCGGTAGAAGAAAGGAATTCCAATATTATGCGTTGTTGGGCTAGTTGGTTCATTCTCCGAAATATTTTTGCGCACACAAATACGACGCGAGAAAGACAAGGAAGACAGGACGGAGCGCAAACTTGGTACTGTTTAATTCAGAAAAGGATCATGACATTTATACCCCTCCCCCCAAAAAGAAGAAGGGATTATACTTGCCTTTATTGAGTCGTCTTTGTGTGCACAAAAAACAATTCTGAGAATGAACCAACTAGCCCCACAGGGCATATTACTTGAATATACCAGTTGCGATAATATACACTTTTTTTCACTAGAATTCCTGGGTATCAGCGAGGGGTATGTTTCGATGAGAAACTGCGTAACGCTTTCAACATGCCCTAAAATTCTAAAATTTAATATGTAAGCACGACTCTACACTGTAACAATATGTAATTAATCTGTGGGAAAAAAAACTGTTAGGAAAGTGTGCACATCCCAAAATTTATGATCTTTCAAGAATATTCGCTGCCATTGCCACATCCTCCAAAAAGAAGCACTGTAAAACATCAAATTGTAGAATGTTAAGGCCAAAACATAAGCATCCACTGCCGTACTTAAGGCTAAGGAACACCCCGGTGGTGGTGTTCCTTTGACTGTGGGATTTTTCCTCGTGGGCGGGATCCTCGGTCTAGAACTCCGACAGCTTCTGTTATGCTGCATTCCCGTGCGATCACCAGTTGCTGATCGTTCAAGCTAGAGCTGGGCAGAGCAGCTTTTAATGTTCAGGTACAATGGCGGAGGAGGGGGAGGTGATTGGACACTCCCACGTGGACTCCCCCGGTGATAGTTTTCATGGCTCAGCGCTGGCGCTGTGTTGTTCGGTAATCTTATAATTCTTGCTGATGCTCTTGCCACTGCGCGGTGCTTCACACGTACTGCTCTTTACTGAGTACCAGGCACATCGGATATCGGTCAATTCGTTGTTGCTTATTCTGCCGTCTTTCCCTCGTTTTCGCAGAATTTTTGCGAAAACCGCTTGACGCTTATCGCACAACGCACAACAGCACTGCACAAGTGCCTAATGGCATATGCGCACCTGTGAACACACAAGCTTTTGCTGCGTATCAGCCTTGGCTTCGAGGAAGACGAAACAGTCCAACTCCACTTATACAGCCAGCACTATAATGTAAGTCGAAGGAGTGAGCACCTGAGTTCACGGAAAAAGAGGAATTATGCAAAATAAAGGCGGGAATCCAGACAGAATACCGGATGGACTATCGCGTACGTCCTCCTTTCTGTCTGCATCGCGGTGTTTGGTTCGCCACTACTGCCTATTGTACTCATGTATGGCTCAAAGGCTAGCAATACACAAGAAAAAATGTCACTTTTACCTCTATGCTGTGAATCGCGCCTGGAGTATTGCATGAAGGCATCGACGCATGCACAACAAGAAGACAAGCCTACCTAGGCGCACTGATCAGAATAACAGCTGTCGGAAGAATTCTTGCCAGACTTTAATTGTTCAGTGCACCAGCACTGCTTCCGGATCAATACTAATCTTGAGCACCACGACAACTTCACCACTAGAAAAAAGCTAGTAAAAACAGAGAAAGGGAAGAAATTATGTAAAAACGAAATCAGAGTGACAGCGCAGGGAACGTGCCATAACGACATAGAGCGTAAATGGCTGGCAAGATCTTTAGTAATTGGCGTTGCGCGATTTTGGCGAACTGCAAAGACTGCCTTTACAAAACCTTACGTCGACAGACAACTGCATTTGCATTATTCCTCTTAAGACGTTTGTTTTGCTTTGTCGAATATCAAAAACGTGGGCCCTGGCTCCTCATTTGCATTGAAACCCCTGTGCAATTTAGCGCCAGTATTCTACCCCCTACGTCTGGGTGCTTCTTACGCGCGCGTATAACTTTACTAGCAGCGTCAGCGTTTGCATAATCATCGCTGTCAGTGCGGTCCACGCGTGCGCTTTGAAATATACAAAGAGTGTGTTTTATTAAGCGTTTGCATAAAAGCGGATCTTCCTTCTTATTACTTCCCGATCTGGCGAAAACGATCGTGCGCTTTCTTTAGGACGTCAAGAGATGAATAAGAAAATTGCGAACGAGAATGTGATGTCTTAAATTCTGAATCAAGGCTTGAATTAACCTTTTCGCAGTTTAATGCCTCACAGCATGAAAACTGTTCATTACTGTAAAGAAATTGGAGAGCACACTTAAGCTCTTCCATCAATCAAAATGAAACAGTAACAATGTGCCCAACTTTTCGCTCTACTTAAGCTATGCCTTAAGGATATGACGCGAGAGAGTTAATGAATTAATGCCCATATATGCGGATTTGATCACTCTCAACTTCACAATGATAGGTTCCTGCGAGTGCTCATACCATACGTTGCACCCTGGTGCTGCGGTTAAGCGCCACTGCCCTGCGATGGCAGGTGCTGCAGCGGTGGTTCTTGTACGACCCAAGCTGCTCTTCCAGGGCAACCTCTGGCGATGAATCATTAATTTAGCTGCCATCTACCAGGGTGGTTAGTTTGCTCGCAATCCGAGGGGCAGGTTGTGATGGCGCCACAAGGTCGCGTAACCTGCGTGGCCCACCTAGGTTGCTTGTCCAGGGTTGGCCGCCTGGACTACACTACGCCACCCCATTAATCGCCAAGAGCTCTGAACACAACGACGCCGATGGCGCCGAAGACGCCGGATTTTGTACACAGCTTTAGACTTAACGCTGTGGCGTTAAAAGCTACGTATACCTGGCCGGCTAGGATAGTAAATTTAGAGACGGTGTGCAGTATCCTTACAACAAGGCAGAGTGCATTTCTTGGCCATATAATACTCGTCGCTTGCACAGATCTGTGTTATGCATTCAAAACATTTCCAGCAGGACGCTTCTTGACGCGCCAAGACCTTTTTTATCTTTAGGCGCAAGAGCAGCGAACGACATTTTTCACTGGCCAGAACGAAACGCAATATTGCTATTCCGAACGCTAATTTGATTCCAAGAATTAACTTTCATATAAGAGCTTTTGGAAGGTATACGTACGCTTCCGATGGCCAGGAATGGTTCCTTCTTATAGCGCGATTTCTAGCAGCGTGTCCTTAAAACATTTGCCATTTCTGCTCATACTTGAGGAGCATTTCTTGTTACATGACAATTTTCTCCTTTTGTATATCTTTTAGATTTTTTAAGCAGGGCGAGTTTGGAATCTCTCACGCTTTTTTAACGATTGCAAAATAAGTGGGAGGTGGAATGTTTAGCTACGCAAAGAACGTATTAAATGCCGGCAGTATGCTGGGGAAAGTTGAGTTTCCCGGGAGCAGGAATCCTCGCAGATGACAAAAACAAGTGGACAGAACGCAATCGTTCAGTGCTTGAAGCGAGGTTACTAGTGAATACCTATGTTTTAGTGTTGTTTTGCGTAAGTGGGAAATGCGCCGTTATAAGGAAGGAAGCCCGGAAGAAAAACAAGAGACGCACGATGTCTATGGCCAAGTGTGGCCCGTCTCTACCGAAACAGCAACACTTTCGCGCCGGGCAGGTGTGTTTGCTTTGCTGAGTCTTTTGGAGATGCCGCTACACCGTGTTTGCATGGTAATGAAAAGCCCACCGTAAAAGCAGCCTATGAAGTATATTGTCGCAGGCGCCTGCCGCGATAGAGCGCACTGAATCGCTTTACTACTCCATAATTCATGTCAGCTTCCCTCCGGAGAAACACCTATGCAAAGGGTGTTCGCATCTATTGCGCTGTTTTCAAGAAGTACGGCTCGCCTAGCACACCAATGTGCGCGATTTCGCGGAACGCCGGTAGTAATATACATTTCTTATGTCTTTGAATGTTACCCGGAATAAACAGCCAATTTTTTTCCCTACGATTGAGTGGAAGTTTTCGCAACGTTTTCGGGCGTTTCGCGCGAATTACCGTTATTCTTATCAACACCACGCAAAGCTAGAGTTTCGACCTTTTGCCTTGGACTTTTTCTGCAAATGTACAGGGCATTTTTTTTTCAGATGCGCAGGAGGATTTAGCACGAACCTGGTGGCACAGGAGGCATTATTTTATTAGTAGTAGTTGTAACATGAGTTTATTTTTTTTGTACAGCTAAAAGGTCTTCGTGAACCAAACGGGGTATATAGAAACTGCTCGGGTTGATATTATCATTTAGCTTTTCGCGAAGACAATTAAGTCGATTCTTGAGTGGTTTTACCCATCAACACTGTCACGTGACAGCGTTGCATAAGCCAATCTCCGCAGTGGTGCGTGCCGCATTGGGACTCGACATGCAAAGTTTGTCATCTCAGGGTGCTTGCCAAATGAAGTGCTGGTTGCATTTCAAACATGCCGAGCTTTTAAGTTAATTTTCCAGCACTATGCTTGTAGTATGTACCACAAAAACACTGCGTTCAAATTTTGTTCATGGTTCGCGTCTTCTTGCGAGTATTCGTTTGCAAAAATTTCGTAACTCGACAGTAAATTAGCATAAATACTACAACAATAGTTTCTGAATCACACGGACTAAGCGACGGTGTGTGCGTCTCCACAGAAACGTTTTTATGGTAACGACATAGGGTTACAACAGAGTTATGAAAGCCAGGCGGCGGAAATCTTTTTCGGGCAAGGCTTTAATTCTAGCTCTCGATCATTTATTTCTGCTTTTCTGCGTTATAAGCTGCATGTCTATGCCTTCAAAGGGGAAATTGCGACGCTTCAGCATCGGCTCAAATGTATGACTAATACTGCATACGGAAAGGAAATGATTTGCATTGTATTCCTTGCCGTAATCTTTCATTACACAGAGTGCTTTCTTTTGAGGTGCAGCGCTTATGTTTAGCAAGAGTAGCAACCACGAAAGGATGCCGGAGATAAAAACACGTCGAGGTGCTGGCCATCAAAACACAATAGCAGGCGCATCATCTGAATGGAACCGCGCAGGCTTTTCGACAGCCAGTGCCGCTGGCCCCCAAGATTGTGACAATGGGCTCCTACATCGTGAATAGGGGAGTGTGGGGAAACGAACAGGGTCTATTAGGCTTGTGAAACAAAGACATCTTCGTGGCCCTTTCTTCAGTGGCGGCAAGCATTGAGCAGTACCAGAGAGACTAACCCATGAAGAAGGCGAGCCTGCAGGTCATAAAAAGCAACTACGCTAGGCTTTAAAGGGGCTGTGAAGGGGGCTCTAATAAAGTTGCGGCATGCCTGGGATATTGAAGCGCGCCGCTTCACGAATAGTGTCCAGCAAGGATTTTTTAAATCCGCTTTCTAGAAGCAGAGCTATCTGTAGTTAAAATTTGAATTTCAGCGTCTTCGCGCCTTTCCCTCTCCTCCAGTCACTTTTTGCACGCTGGAAGGTAGGCGCTCTTTCGCCGATCACCCCCCCTCTCCCCTCTCTGGGAGTGGAGCTTCCCGACCCGCCGGAGCTAAGCGGCTTATTGGCCGCGGCCACGGTAGCTGCCTGATGTCTGAAAGAATCTAACCAATGGCTACCTCTCACATTGTCTACGCAGATGCGGGGGACGGAGGAGGGCGCGAGCATGAAATAGTCGCCGGGAAGGGCTCGCCAACTTCGACGCCCGATTGTGGGTCGTCTGCTGCGTGTAGAAGAGTATTATTTCGCTCCGGTTTTCATGGCAACAAAGTGCAGTGATTAAGTGAGTTAATGTGCTCTCCTCGGAAGGCGTTTCAGAGCCCCTTTAATGTGTATGTGTATTGTACAGAGCAGCTGCAAGAATTCTGCTGCTTCAAGTTGTGCAGTTTTTTCTTTTCGGTATAGTATCCTTCAATTCTTTGGCTAGGCCGTTCAATAAACTCTTAGTAGTGTCGCCGACAGTGACAATACTTTAATGCCTGTAACGTCCGCATGAAAATTTCAGACACAATCTCCTCTAGCGACACTCTGCCGTGCTTAAATATAATACGAATAATTGGACTAATTTAATTTTCCACGAATAATTTTATTTTGGTAAAATTTTTCTTAAGTGCATTGAAAAAAACATTCGTCTCAAACTCTCCCCTCATTAGCAACGACGCGCCTTCTTTGACTGCAGTACTTATGCTGGCTGCAAATAATTATCAGCCAACCAATCAATCAAACAATCAATATGTTACTTGTCGTAATGTTTTGTTAGTGTTGTTATCGGCAGACTTAACGGCTGTAAACTTGCTGAAATTTTCTATTAGTTGTTAATGAAATAACTGATGAAAATAAACAAAAAAGAAACGAACGACGTGCTTATTATCTAGGACACCCTCAAGATAATTAAGATCTATGCTGCGAATATCGTGTCTCTATAGCAGCTCTAGGAGAGCTATATTTTTTTACTCACTTGCTGATTATTACATTAGCCCGTTTATTAACCCGTATTTCCAGGTAGCCTGGCGCTCAAAACATGTTCTGCCTATACTGTATGCTGGCATTTGGCGCAACTGCTCCCATCAAGCTAAATGTTCTTCGCATAATGTTCTGGTCTTTTAATACACTCCGATGTTTCTGGGCCACTGCACACATTGCCTGAAATACAGTTAACTGTGGAGAGGATTGATCGGCTATACAATAAGGACGGAGCAGTTGCGCAAGACTTCCGCCGCTGGCCCTCCTACATAGGGCAAAGGGTGAGTATTCACACATAACTCGGGTTTGTTAGCTTTGCTAGTGAAGTAACGCTTTCGCGCTATAGCAAAAAATAGTGTCCGTGTCTGCGAAATGATATGCAAAGAAGACAACATACTGCTGAAAGGACCCATTAACGTGACAGCGTGATAGCATTAGTGCGCCCTTAAAGGAACCCTAAAATGATTTGGATATACATATTCCGGTGCAACAGATCTGTATAGGTGCTCTTTGAGTGTATTCCAGTCAAATTTTAAAGCTCTGCTTGGACCCTGTAATTCATAAATCACTATTAGAAATCGCTGCTCGCAGTGGCTTGCAACCAATTACGGTGACACTCATCGACGGTGCGTCCCCTAGCCCGATGATGTCAGTAGGCAGACTGCCGAAGTGAGCCTGCAGAACTGCTTGACATAAACATATATCGTGTTCACAGGTGCACGGTTGTACTGTTTCTTTACAAACTTTTCTTTGGTTTCTTGGTAATTATGTGGGGTGCTTTCGTGGTACCTAGCCCTATTAAGGCAATAAGCCCTGTAGTTTTTGTTTGTCAAATTTCACTGACGTGGACATCAACGAGCTATGTGTGTAGAGGCGTATTGTAAACTCAAAATAACATCTCAAAAGTGACAATCATTCAGAAGTTTGAAATTACGAAAACGCTTTAGAGACGTTATGAGAAAAATCAGAGAAATCGGACTGATTGAATCAATAATACGTAACACACGCGTTATAGCGCTTTCTTGACAGTTTATGGAAAAAGCGCTTATTCTAAGGTTAGGTCACACACAAATTGTCAAACTGCTTTCTTACTATAGGGCCACTCATGAAGCAGTTGTCGCAATATACTTGAAAGCCCAAGTAGTAATGGCAGACGCAAATTATCGTAATCTACGCAAAGAGGAACCTGCCACGATTTCTTTTTCTTTTTGCTGTCTTTGAAGATACTTCGGAAGAGAATGCAGTCAGCACTCGGAGGTTTCGCAATGCTGCGGCTGAGGACAAATCGCTGCTACGGAACACGAAAAGGTCAAGGCGTCTGCATCGTCGAACACATTCAGTGGGACACGCCCGGCTGCCGCGTACAAATCCGTGAGAGTGGCGGAGGGGAACAGGAGTGGGATGATCCATCTCGACGCTTCTCAACGTTTGGATGTAAGGGGGAGAGGCATGGGATGCGGCGACGCGGTAAAGCTGGCGGCGATAGAGCGATTAGATTTGCTCGAGGGAGCACTGTGAGCGAGTGAATTCCTCTCTCCTCTTCTTTCTCAACTGACCTGGCGCTTCCTGCATGCTCTGTACTGTGCGACCATACTAAAAAATACCGCACAATCATCCCATTACAAAGCCACTGAAGCCGAAGATATGTGCTTGCCGTTACAAAGTCCATCCGTCCGTCTGTCTTTCTGTCTGTCTGTCTGTCCGTCTTTCTGTCTGTCTGTCCGTCCGTCCATCTGCCCGTCTGTCTGTCTCTCTGTCTGTCCGTCTGTCCGTCCGTCCGTCCGTCTTTCTGTCCGTCCGTCTTTCCGTCCGTCGGTCCGTCTGTCCGTCTGTCTGTCTGTCTGTCTGTCTGTCTGTCTGTCTGTCTGTCTGTCTGTCTGTCTGTCTGTCTGTCTGTCTGTCTGTCTGTCTGTCTGTCGCTGTCTGTCTGTCTGTCTGTCTGTCTGTCTGTCTGTCTGTCTGTCTGTCTGTCTGTCTGTCTGTCTGTCTGTCTGTCTGTCTGTCTGTCTGTCTGTCTGTCTGTCTGTCTGTCCTTTGCGTCACCATTTGTTTCCTACCTCCTCCGCTTTATTTCCTTAGATCAAGCTTTATGCGTTACAGGGCGCTTAAATCGGTGCGCAGTGAGTAGGACGGAGAAATGAACACAGCTCTGTGGGCTCAGCTGCCAAACTCTGTCAGAACGCTTTTTCACTGCCTACTTCCGGAGCCTCGTTATCGGGGTTTTAGGTTTTCCTCTGGTTCCCACCGCAGTTGAGAGGCGTTTCAAAAACCAAATGTTCATTTGCGCTAGACAAAATAACGCGAGATTATTGAGGGGCCACCTCACGAACCTCTTTTCGAGTACACTGGTCAATTCGAAGATCAAGTGCGGTCTGTGGGCTAAAGATTCGGGGAACGATAAAACTGACAGCGAAAAGAAAGAAAACATCAGCGTGCTATAGAAATAAAAAAACTTATGCAAATTAGGATTGGGGCATTGCAAATATTGTCACTGCCATGTAGCGTCATGTTTCATCCACTAATTTTCATCTTGGCGCACAAAGCGTGATTAAGACGGACGGAACAGATACACATAACGGCATTTCTCGTCACCGGCTGCAGGCGCAGCATGAAATGTTTGGTTGCAGCGGGCAATCAAGTTGAAAGACAGCTCTTAGATTAAGTCAGATACGCTTTCTGAACCTGTCTTGGAGAGCCTTATTGCCGTTCGACTGCTTTTCTGGCATAGCCCCTTCAAAACCATCGAGGAAAGCAATGCGGCAGCTGCCATTCATTCGAGCGCCTCTATGCTCGAAGGTCCAGCCGGTGTCGCATTACAGGTTCTGTAGGCCTTTTCCACCTCTGGAAGCATCCATCTCGTGAACCAGCTGCGACACTACTGCCGCTGTTAATATGGACGTGTATAGCGGTCATAGAGTGTCAGACCATGACACATGGTGAAAGCTCACCCATGATGATGATGACTGACTTCCCTTCGTCTTCGCTTTAGTGTAAACATAGCCGGTATCAGCGACGTTAAAAAGAGTGCCCTCGTTCCTATTTTGTCTAGGTTTAATCTCAGAAAATATATTTCAGATAGACACGCAGGAAAACCAGCATGCACGGACTACAATTGGGACTTTCATCCAAAGTGCAACTCAAGGTAGTTAACCACTAAGAAGCAAAAGTGATGCCATGATTCTTGTGTTTACACACAGGTGAGAAATTTTTCCCCTGTCTGACTTCAAGCTTGCTCCAGTTGCCCCGTCACTTGCAGAGGGTAAAAAAAAAATGGGCGCCTTGCTTTCCTCAAAAAATAAAAAACGAATACAATGGGGCTGTGCGCCCCATGGCTACGCGGTAATTACGTACCGTAGGAGACATCCGCGACTCCTGAAAAAGAAAAACGGTGGGCTCAGCTAATGAACAAGAACAATGTGTTACAAAGACGGCAGCAGCACGTTGCAGCTTTGGCTGCAGCACAGGTTTAGTGCAACGCATAGCACGTTGGCTCCAGGGGTGTCATATGCCCTGGGTTAAAAGAAAAAATAAAAATATTTGTGTCACTTCTGTATTATGTCTTCCTTTAAGAAACTAGGATAGCAGTGAACTTCGTCTTTCTGCTTTTTTTCAAACACACATCAGCAAAAAGCAGCATGGAAGAGGCGCCTCTTTGTAACCATTTTCCTGTGTTCCACAGCGAGTGGACCAGAACTTTAAGGGCTAGGAAAGCAAAAAAAAAACTCAGTTTCGATTAGAGGGAAGGTACATTGTTTAAAATAAAAATTCTCAGGATAATTCCGGTACTTCGCAATGCAATTTTTCAACGTATTTGTTCGGAAATTTTCATTTCACGATATTTGAGGTAGACTGTTTGTCAGAGACATGCGTAAATGTACAGTTCCAGACTGCTCCTTTTTGTCAGACAGACTCGTTCTAAGACAGGCACTACTCTCCAGTCCGCCGCTCAACGTGTGCGGTGCCGCCGCTGAGCCTCTTTGGGGAGGTGTGTTCGGCAGCGACAGCCGCAGATGGAGCATAGGATTTTCCTCCACCCTTGCCATAACTACCCTCCATCCTTCCTCCTCTGTAACTGTTGTGTCGCAGTGTTTACCATGATAACCACCTTCATGTTTTCGCTCTGCTAGTTGCGCCAACGGCCTATGAATGCGCCGAAGCACAACCTGAGGAACGGGCACTTATTAGCTTTGCTGTAGAGAAAACATGCTGCCCAAGCGTGTTAACGCCGCCTTTACCTTTTCACACTGCGTGAAAGAC
This sequence comes from Amblyomma americanum, assembly GCA_030143305.2. Taxonomy (NCBI): domain Eukaryota; kingdom Metazoa; phylum Arthropoda; class Arachnida; order Ixodida; family Ixodidae; genus Amblyomma; species Amblyomma americanum. Next base: position 255,429 of record JARKHS020011478.1, on the reverse strand, counting down.
ACTTCGAACTAGCGAGGTTGCAGGACGCCGGGCTGCGAGAAGACGTCCTAGAGGCGTTCCTCAAGGCACTTTTTCAGCAGTAAAAATATTGGCAAAAACCTAGCAAGACATAAGTGCTCAGTTGTTACTTCCGAGTTTTTTAAACGTATCAATGCATTTAAGGGCTATAATTTCGCTGTTTTTTGTCTGCAAGTTTTGTCCGTCCTGTTTCGGTCTGTCAAAGCTGCTCTTGTAGGACCAGCAGAAGTAAAACATTGGTGTTTAAACAAGGTTTAATGATTAAACGAGGTTTAAAATTCTAACGCGAGTGCGTTAGTACCCCATGTCGGAATAAATTGTCCAGCGTCGGCATTAGCGTTCCCGATCGTTTCAAACCTCGCAGCCGGAGCGACCGGAGCAGGTGGACCATCAAAGTCACGTGGCCTTGTGTCGTCAACACAACTCGCCCAGTGGAGTTGTGAGCAAACTGCCCACTGTGGCAGGTGGCATTTAAATTCATGATTGGTGGCGACAGCTTGCACAGGGAGAGTAACCTGTGTCGCAAAAGACCACACGCTGGCAGCACCTGCTATTTCAGGGGAGCGGCGCTTCGCTTAGCATCTGCATCAATGCTCCAGGAGCCGTGTAAAAACTGGCAGGGACCTCTGAGCGTAAAGCTGAGAATGACCAATTCCGCATATATGGGCATGAACTCATTGATGCTATCGCGTCATACTCCTAAGGCGTAGCTTAAGTGTTCCCTCAAATTTATTTTCTTCCCTGTATCTTTTAAGTGTTAATTCACGATATCGTTCATTTCAGCTGGGTGAACTACTCAGTGTTCTAAATTGTCGCCTACAATACAGACATTGCAAAGGCAGTCACTCACGGCATCCGAAAGCAAAATTATTGTATCGCCAGACAGTGGCAGACCGATCCAGTCTGCCGCTGTCTGGCGATACAATAACTTTGCTTTGGGATGCCGTAAGTGTCTGCCTTTGCAATGTCTTTATTGTAGGCGACAATTTAAAACCCTGCTTAGTTTACCGAGCTGAAGCGCACACGCGGCGCGCGGCAAGCTGATCTCCACACAAGCATTGTCCCGAGGGAGCCAGATGGCGCTACGTGTCGGCGAGGTGGGACCAATCATCAGGTACGCAGTGGTGGTGCGAAAGTCAGTATCACCCGGCACTCGAGATGGAATGACCAATGTGACTCGCCTTCGAAACTTTCACACGACAGCTGTGTCCCTATGTCCTAAAACAATAGCATTGGCATCCACAGAAACTTGGGGAAGTACTGGTGCCAGTCGCCAAGAACACGATTGCCTCCAGAAGCGACAGGTGAGACCTTTACTAAAGAACAGATGCGAGAGCAAGAACGCTTCGGAAGCAGAAACTCGGGTCAGTACGCATGCTTTCGTGCAGTAGGGTTGTGTACGCGTAATATGGACTGCACCATTACATTTAACTAAGGAATAAATTGCGCAGTTTATACTTCACAATGACCTTTACCATATTCTGAGCGTATACAACCATATAATACGCATATATGCAATAGTATCAATTCACAAATAGGTTTCACGTTCAAAACCAGCACTTTTGTCTGTGGGACACGTCGAAGTGGAGTGTGCCATTAAATTCGACCACCTGGCGCTATTAAATCTAGATGAACATGTGAGTACGCGAGTGCGAACGCATGCATTGCAGCCCCATGCTACAGCGGCTTATCCGCCTTAGTGGGTCATCCAAAAGACAGAATTATCCTAGCAAAACAGGAGCACAGCACGAAATAACACCTTTTTCACACCACCACACCGGAATCATTGTTGGTCTTTCTAATAAGTGCAAGCACTAGCCATAGCAGAACAGCGTTGTGAATCGACTTCACTTGGAGAGGGAATTTAGTCACCCATGTTCACAGAATTATTCGAAGAAATCTCCTTTGATATTCGTGCGGTTATTTCTGCGATCATGTTCATCGCAGTCTGATGTGTACTAAGTGGGGTTCAACGTCCGCAAGCTGCACATCGGCCTGTGGCAAGAACTGTAGTCAATGGCTCCAATGAAATATTTGTCGTTTGGAGTTATTTTACGTGCGCCCACATCGCCCACCACAGGGGCACTTTTGCATGCAGCCTCGTTTTGAGCGACGCTGCCAGAATCAAGACTCTGTAGTAGAGCACAACAGGGGAAGGCCTCTTCTTATAATAATAAAAGCTGTTTGGAACTTCGGATTGCTCTGACAGGAGTAAATTTTCCGAATAAAAGCAATGTTTAAGTGAAACGTTCGTAAAGCAAAATTATGCAACATATTATATTAATAACTACGATTTATTCTTTTTGACAGTCGTGGTTATAATAGTTATATTTAGCAGATAGCTGTGTTTCAATGTCCTTTGCATTTTTTCTACCTTCAGATGCTCCAATTGATGCATGCAGCATAGGAACGCAACCATCAGGAAATGCTCGCTCGCGAATAGTTCGTGGCTCATTTGCAAGTTTGGGGTAATCACGGCACTCATTTGAGCACTTCCCGCTGCGGCATGTGCCTCTTGCACTTGCTGCGTTCACCTCAAGCCTCTCATCTTGGAAGGTACTACTTTCCACATAGATGGGATAACACAACTTGCTGGTAGTTCGTAAACAAAGTGTCCAGCATACTGTGCCGTAAACGGCTCGTGATCAGGGCGTTTAGACAACAGCCTGTGTGCATTTTTAGTTTGCTGTGATGAGGCACTGTCTAAATAAGGCAGTGCGATGCACCACAGGTGCATGGTCAAACAACACAGCAGAGCACGAACACCGACATTCGCAACGAAGACCTTTAGGCCGCGTTAAATAACTCGCAATTGCATTTCAGGCTCACCGGTGCTCCAGTCAGTACACTTTGCATATTGAAAGGTAGAAAAACATCACAAATTTTTTCGTAGCCACTGAAAAGGGTAGCATTGGAAGCGGATAGTTGAATGAAAATGAAGAAATTTAAATAGGAAAATCAGGTTGCAGGGCATATCGTTTCGAGCTCTGCAAATTAGATGACCACAAACGTACATCCTTCGCCGCTAAACAGCCACCTTCTGCTATAAAAAGCGTGTTTATTTTCTAGAATCGAGAACTGCCTGCACGTTAAAGATCCCCAGGTGGTCGAAATTATGGCGGAGCCCTCCACTACGGCACCTGTTCTTCCTTTCTTCTTTCACTCCTTCCTTTATCCCTTCCCTTACGGCGCGGTTCAGGTGTCCAACGATATATGAGACAGATACTGCGCCATTTCCTTTCCCCCAAAACCAATTATTATTATTATTACTTCGTTGAAACGTCGTCAACGTCCTTCTTTCACTCGGGACTGGATAAATGCAACCAGATCGGATTTATGCCTGCTCCACTCACTATCCGGGAAGCCTGTAGAGGTCGTGCTAAACGAAACAAAGAACCAAAGCGCAAAATAGCAAGAAACAATATGTGGAGAGGACACCGGCTACGTGCGCTCTGTTTTGTTCAAAAACTTGATCTCACATCCTGTACCGGGTTCACGGTATCTTAAAAGGAGCTACCCTGGGCGTCGCCATCTCTAGGTTGGAACAAGAAACACGCAGGTCGTGGTTTCCAGTCACAAATTTTTATCGCGCTTAGTATTTTTGCACTTCGTGAAGCAGAAAAACTGAACAAAGCCTTGGTTGTTTCAGTGTAGCTAGCTGTTTACGAGGCAGTGGAGTTCCCAACTCTGGCATGTATTTCTTTTTTTTTGTCTGAGAATCATGGGAAAGCAAAGCTATAATATGGAGCACTATATTTTTAAAAAAAGCAAGATTAAATAATAAGACTCCACATAAACTTAAAACTCGACGTGCAGAAGTAGGTTCAAGGTAAAGTTCGGTAGAAAGTACTATAAACCTAAGCGAGCCTGGTATTCCCAACATAAAATGGCAAGCTGGCTTACACGAATGATATCTGTGATTAGGAGTACATATAGGTTCCTTCTTCGTCGCAGCCACGACCATAATTGACGGCCTTAATTTTTTTAAATCACAGTTCTTTTCTCCTTGCAATGTAAACATCCCCTGTTCTCGATACTTTACTGCATGCTTCTCTCCCGGAATATTTTGCAGTAACTTGTCCGCTTTTTTCTCCTCTCTGACTCCTTCGGTAACGCGCTAGTTGTGAATATCCGGCGTACTTTTGTTGAAGTTGTTTCTTCTCAAGTCCTACGACTGTATTGCTATGCGGTCTGGGTCATCGTTTCACTACAAAGGTTGCAAAAAACCTAACTTTCTAGGCGTTGAAGAAAATGTGCTGCACCGTAAGGCCTGCGCGCATGGATCACGAAAAGAAGTTGTCAGAAAGGCAAAGAAAGAGCTGGTATAGGCGCCTTCCTTTTCTCAAAACTCATTCTACGAACTGCCTGTGTGGTCATGTTGGCCAAATTTCTTCCACTAGGCGCATAGAACTTTTTCTCGTCCCCCTCGCGGGTGCCTCAGAAATTACAGAGATTGCGAGATTCTTGGTTGGTTCTTGTGTTGGCAGGCAAATACGAGGTCGCGGCGCTTTCTCGCTTGAAAAGCGGTGACAAGTAACGAGGGTTTCTACCAAGCGAAGCTCGGCGCTTCGGTGCAGATTTGAGAATTTAAAGTTTGTTGTTTTTTCAAGAAGAACTTTACATTTTCCACCCATGGCTTACATTCAGCCTCATTTGAGACTTTTGACTGGCAGGGAAAGGATATTGCAGGGCAGAGCAAAGGTTGGCACAGCATTAGACACGTGAAACATGTATAATGTTTAGCGTCGTAGCAGGTGCTTGGTTCACGTCTCTAAGCCAATCTGAGCTTTCGTTGATCCTTTCTTTCTTTTTTTTTCTAAAAAGTGCAATATACTTATAACTACACATTGTTCCATCACCTTCTCCACAAGCGTATGACAACTAAGCTAAGGAAACAAATTGAAGCGTTGCGCCACATAAAACCATATATGTTCTGTTTTGCGACCCTAATTTACGTGTGTACCCGGGAGTAAGTAACTTCCCGCAGGAGTATGCAAAAAATTATCCCAGCCTCTAGCTTTTTGTTTTTCCTAATCTCGTTTTTCTTCACGCCTGGCCTCGTCGCCAGTCTGCTCCAGAGTCCGCTTTCTAGTTTCCGCACCGATGACTTCATTTTCCGCATGAGCTGCGCTGTCCACGCCCCCTGGTGGGTCGTTGTTTATTTCACACCTGGCTGGATTTCCTAGAAGGGTTTCTCTCCACTCTGAATGCTCTGTTTGCCTCTGGTTGCGGTTTAACCACACCTTCAGGCACCGCAGCATTTCCGCGGTGTTTTCGTGCTGTATTATTTGAAAGTGCTTCTGCTCTAATCCTGTCGTTTTTTTCTGGTTTTGGTTGTCGTGGCATTTCCTAGGTGCCTCTTCTCTGAAAGTCGTTTTTCTCAGATAGTTGGCTTAAAATGCAAGCGCCAGAATTGCATGAAGGGCTGAGAATACGGTTAAGAGGGTCTTGGCTTGCCAGATGGATGAAGAAATAAAAAGAGTAAACAAAAAGTTTGTTTGAATGGACTGTACTGTGGCCTTTTGTGCAATCAACCGCGCCACAACGCACAACGTCTTTAAAGCGAAGTTATAGCCTCTTTATGCATAAGCAGCCAATCAGAAAATGGCGCCACACGTCGGTCATCAATGAAACCAAGGTAGCGATATTTTCTTATTTCGTACAAGCTTCTTAGGTATTCTCATTTCTTATTCGGCCAATATCTAACGTTTGCGATGGCAGACAGTACAAATACCTCTAATGGCATAAAAATACGAAGTAAATGCCGTGAACGGTCGAATGAATACTGTTACATTCGGGCATCCGCCCGTCTGAATTAGCGGCGTCGTCGGCAAGGCTCCCCTGTTGGAAACCAACACTAAGCTTCTTCGGGATGGTTCCGAGCCACGCGATAAGAATCGTTCCCATGTTCCCGACCCGAGTACCCGAAAGCGTCGCCCGGATGGATTCCGGGAACCAAGTAAGCGAAGCGGAGGCGCCGCCGCAGCGAACCAGCGTGACTAAGCTGAGGGAACTAGTGTGGCCTCATTCCCGGTAGAAGACGCTCAGCGTGGGGATACGGCAGCGAGCTGGCGGTCGTCGTCCCCTAATCTTCGCAGGCGTCGCAAATGACGAAGCGACTCTTTCCGGCTTCTTGACCCGACCGTGCGATCTTGCCCGGCGCGTCGGCTGACATCTAAAGAACAGGTGTCGGCGGTGCGTGAGACCTTTCGGCTGGTTACGAGATCATCCTCACCGCAGTAGGTGTGAACCCGAGGGCATCCTCCTCTCTACCTGGCTCGACACGTGACGAGGGCGTGTCTCTGTGTGCGGTTGTGCGTGTTTGTGCGCGATAATGCAAGTTTTAAGCCACTCCCATCTTGGCGGAGACGTCCTCAACCTGGGGAATCTACGGATAGAGAACTGTACAAAACTGGACGGAGAGTGCAGTGAATGATGGTCCTTTTGGATGCTCTATCGTGCTCTATTTAGGGATCATCCTCGATGCTCCTTTTGGGATTCTCCATTTTACGATCCTCCATTATGATCCTACGTTAAGATCCTCTCTTCGGAGAGCAGCTAATTTTGATCTGTATCTATGTATGAAATGTAAATAAACCCACTAGTAACCTTCCTCCCATCAGCCAACTCCTGTACTCGTCGGCAGTGTTGTCAAGGTGGTGGTGGCGGTGTTCGGAGCAAGTGTCGTTCCTGTCCTGTGGTTCCGTTGAGAGCGACTGCGATCCCCTCATCCAGCAACTGGTGCAGTGGTGGGATTGAAGCGCCATCGCCAACAACTCGTTGGCAGGGGTGCGATGAACCCGGTGGCATGGTGCTGCATCTGCGGTCACCATGCCACCGTGGACCTGACGCGGTTGCCGAGGGCAAAACTGTGGTGATGAGTTAGGAGTGGATGTGGAGGAAAAGCCGACAGATTCGGATATTATCCAGGCAATCAAAAGTTTTCAAACGGAATTAGAGGATGATTTTGAAATTGCTTGGGATAACACGCAAAGTTGGGCAAAAAACCGGAGCGTAAAAGAACTGAGGATATGGAGATGCAGAAACAAGAGGCAGAGCTGCAGAAACAAGAGGCATAGCTGCAGAAACAAGAGGCAGAGCTGCAGGAGCAAAAGAAAGTTCTCAAAGAGGCTATGCAGAAACTTGCAGCGGATCTAGAGCAGGTCGAACGCGAGGCTGAGAACAGGCGGCTCTGTAAAGGCATCAAATGGGAAACAGAGTGGAACCCTTTTGGCATTGCAAATTGGGGCAACTTCGAGTTGTGGACTCAGTGCGGCGTGAGTGAACAAGTTGTGGCTAACTCTGCGACGCTGGCGTATGAAGTGTGTGGAGCTGCAGATGGGTTAAAATGCAGTAAGGAGAGCCAGGCTGAGGCTCTCAGTTGAGTTCAAAATGGTGCACATGTGTGTGGTTGAGCTGAACCATCGCATTTCTCGCTTCTAGTACCTTTACCGCTTCTTCCGAGCCAGTCATCCTTTCTTCGTGGCGAGGGTAATGCATAGATATGGCCAGAATTAGTTTTATACAGCAGCTCCTGGTGATATTAACATAAACAGAGGTATTATACATCTGCTTACTTGGCCATGTACATCCATGTATGGCGAGCCAAATAATACGGAAGCTGTGAGCTGCGCGGCACTACAGCTGTGGCCTCCAGGGCGGAATAAGTCCATCATACGATCATATGTGAAAACATAGCATTAAAACGTCGTTCTGCGAATCAGCTTTGCTCGGTGTTCAATTCTTTCAAAACAAACACTGAGCGCAAATGAGTATCTACACGCATCTTACTATTCACTGTTAGCCTGGAGAGTGCTGGCATGGTAACTTGATGGTAACAATGGTGAAGGGAAACCGCCCGTGGCGGCCAGCACCAACTGTCGTGAATCTACGTCCGTCATTGGACAGGAAGGGTACTTGCTTCTGGCTTTCTACGCCTCCTAATCGTACAATAATCCATAACACTGCTGAACTGAAATATTTTTATGGCAGCATAAAAAAAAACACAAAATTATTCGTTCGCCTGATACAGTTTGATCACAGGAATGCGATCGAAACAAGATTGTGAGCGATAGCTCTATTCAATTCAATAGGCAACAGAAACCGCTGAAGTGGTGACACGGTCAGCCAGGTAGCGTTGAGCAAAAATGGAGGATGCATTCTCACAAAACCAATAAACTACCATTAGGAGACAGCGTTCCGGATACCGAAGCAGACTTTTACACAGGAAAGTGGCAGAAGTCTTACAAAGCCGAGGATCCCTTATCGCAGAATATGAAAACGAACGAATTACCTCAAAGCAGAAAATTCTGATAAAAACAAGCGCTAAGGCGGTTGAAGCAGCAAGAAAGGCTCGCCTTCTCAGACATCCTAAAGGAGGAAATTTCTGAAAAAAGGTGCATAGGCGACGCAAAGGCTCCAGGCAATCAGCTACAAGCGCCGATAAAGTCGCGACCACCATACGACAAAAGGGACATGTCACCGAAGATTACTGGTCCCAGAATATCACTTTGGCTCACCTGCAAGCGCCAGCTATTTATCACATCCTACTTGGAATCACCAAATGCAAGCAGCAGGTCACAGCTGCGGAACCCTCCCATCCTTACATATTAAAACAAAGGCGTGATGACACCTAAGGTGAAAGTCGTCGTAGAGAAGAGAAGAGTCGGAAAAGGTCAGAAGGAACAAGAGAGGCCGTAAAGACCGCGAAGAGAGACGCGAATATGAAGGAGGCTCATCTTTATTTTATGATGTTCCCAAAACACGTCCCGCCCAATGTTTCACGGTGAAAGGCTATTGAGAGAGATATGTGCACATCGCCCGTATGAGAGGCCAGGGGTTGACAGCGAGAAGTGGATCGTCTGAGTGAGTCTGTGAAGCAGAAAAAATGAAAGAGTGACGTAATCAGTGCACTGGTAGTAGCCGACACCCACAGTCGAAATGAAAAGTGAGCGGAGCAGGAATAAATCACCGAAAGAGCCGTTGGGCTTCCTGACAGGCAGGCATCTTGCCCAAAGCCGAAATCCACCCGTCGCTCCGATCCAGCTTTCCTTGCTCAGCGGCGGAAAATCCGAATTCCATTAGTCGATCTGGATTGGATTCGCAAGTTCCACCTGTCATTTCCGCGCAGCTTGCTTCACGGCAGAGTGCTCTCTCACTTTATCAGGGTAAAAGGGGTTGGTTTAGCCGGCACCCCCAAGGGTGCGATACCGGCACTTGCGAAATAGCCAAGAAGTGTTTACCTGGTTTTAGGCCGGTTTCAGAAAACACCAGTCCACCTTTGGCATTTCTTTACATTTCAGAGAGCGTTGTCGGATGAAGGAATGGCGCCTCTTGCCCTGATTATTTTGGAAAGCGGTTGAAAGAACCCAGAGACCAGCTCCAGTGATGATGGCGAATCTAGACTCTTAAAAATAAGAAGTCAGTAAAAAGGCAGTAAAAGGGTAGTAAGTGCAGCAGTTACTAACACTGACTTCGTTTTACTCATTTTACCAACTACTTCCTACCGTCTCCAAGTTATACTTAGTAAAAGTAGCCCTGGCCACCTTTTTACTAACTATGGTCCCTGTTACTACCTAGTTACTAACCACTCATTTAACCCTAAAATAAAGTGAACGAATATAACTGACACAGACAGCCATGCGAATGAATTTCTTTTGTAACTAAACAATCCTGCATGGCCGTGCGGTTAGGTAGACTAAGCTATTTCTGCAATCTCAAATTCATATTTAACGCTGGTATCTTATCTCAACTTTAAGAGCCACTAGCTCGAACTAAGAGTTGTATCTATGGAGTATATAAGACTGAGAAAGATTTACCTATGCCCGCGCAGTGCTCGTGTATGATCTTCTTGGTTTGTGCTTTTCTTGCATTCTGAAACTTTGTGTGCGCCCGGTATGGTTGTTTGATGCCATCACGTCGCGTAATTTGTATATGCAATGCGCAATAAGCCTAAACTTTTGTGTGTGATTTATGGACAGCACGCTCTGATAGCTAAGACTGGTATAGGAAATTAGTCAAATTGACTATGTAAATTTTTATTTTTCCAATGCGCACAATTTCAACAAGCCACGCCCGCGCACCGTACGAAGAACCTAGCAACAAATGCGAGTTTCTATTCAGTTTATAATTAAATACTACTAGTGACCTGTTACTAACCGCGGATAGAAGCCATTTCTAACTCAGTAGGGTAGTAACTGTTATTGACCTTCCCGTTACTAACTGCAGTTACTATCAGGCAGATATCAGCACGCAGATATCATCTCGAATCTGTAGGAACGCGTACGCAGGGCAATCTCTATTTGTCACGTCACATTTGTCACGTACATCTCGTCGAAGAACAAGGCATGCGGCCTGATCCATGGAAACTGCGGCTATTGAGTTAGGCAAACCACCATAAAAGTGAAACAGCTGCTCAGTTACCTGGGGCTATGATCTCATTACCGCCGGTTAATACACCGCCTCACTAACATCCCTTACTCGTTGACGCGCCTTGTAGAAAAAGTACCCCTTTTTGACTAAACCATTGAGTATGACGCCTTCTTTCGTCACCTTAAATTCCTCTTGATGTCGAATCCTATCTTCGGGCACTTTTAACATTCCGCGGCAACCGAAGTTCGCACGGATTCAAGTAATGTTGGCATTGGCGCTGTACTGATACAACGCAGCTACGAGCAAGAGCATGTAATTGCATTCGCGAGCCGCTCCCAAAGCGAGCCAGAAAATGACTACACGGTCGCCGGACAGGAATATCATGCAGTAATCTTCGCTGTCCAGCAGTTTCGCCCATACTTGTACGGACTTCCATTCGCCATAGTAATTGACCATCACTCTCTCTGCGGGCTGTTTAACCTTCGACATTATTGTGATCGTCTTGCGCGCTGGGCCTTTCACCACCTACAACAGTAACTTCGAAGTCTTGCACAAGAGTGGTTGTCGACACGCTGACGTCGAATGACGCCGACCTCCGAAAGTGACGCCGACAATTACATTTCGATCCTCACGCCGTAATTTCCGGGTGGACACGTCTTTCATTTCCTTTCTTTCATTGAAGCCTAAGAGCCGTGGGCATTACTTTGCATGATCTGAAGAACAAAAGTGGTCTGGATCTCAAGCTCCTCTTATCCGCCATGCACGAACATGAGATTACTGGCCGTTTTTATCTACACGATGACCTCGTCTTGAAAACGACCTACTCCCTTGTCGGCGCATGATTCCTATTCGGGGTTCCAAGCCTTTTCCCGTCTATTTTACGCGTCCCGCGCCAGAACCCCACGTCTGGTCGTCTTGGTTAAGCTCGAACATTCCGCCGTGCGCAAGGATTGTTTTACTGGCCGAAAACGCTAGCCACGACTGAACGGAATGTGGCCAGTTGTACTCAAGGTGAGCACCACGAACACCCTGCGACCACTGCACCTGAACTGCTGCAGCCTATGACCCCTCCCTGCCCTCCGTTCGAGCAAGTGGGTATTGATGTGATGGGTCTGTTTCCAAGCCTTCCGGTGGAAACCGCTGGATCGTCGTTAGTGCCGATAATCTCAATCGCTACTGCGGAACAATAGCCTTGCCATCGGCCACTGCCGACCAAGTGCCGTTGTTTCTACTGCGCAACGTAATGCCACGCAATGGACCACACGTGAATGGACAGGTGAATGGAATAAGCGGCCAAGGCCTTCCGCTCACTGCGCATGTCGTGGAGCCCCTGTGTCGGTGCACAACAACACTGCCATTTTTGACAGCCAGTATGTGAAGAGCTGAAAATAAGGTCTCTATTGTCTGTGCCACACTGACAAATCATTGTTTAAGGCACCACAAAAGGGGAGGGGGATTCAGAGGCAGGCTATGCCGGAAGCGGATTGAAATCCTTCCGTGTGCGCTGAAAGTCGTTAAGTCAGTCTATTAGAGTGCTTTTTCATACTGTTTGTACGGTGGATGCACCAGTGTGGCTATTCTAAGTAGAGAGCAGCCTTTCTGCCTTGTTCCTCTTTGAGGCGGGCGTCCAAAACAATCCAAAAAAGTTTGCTCAGGACAAGCGTCAGGGAGGTTAAGCGCACCACAATTCCTTACTGGGACAAATTGCCTACTTCTGCGCATGCATTGCGCTTGTTTTTGTGCGCGAAAATTCAATAAAAAGGTAGCAATGAAACTGGTAAATAATTTTTGCACAGCTGGAATCTCTTCGGTAAAAGGCAGCACCAACGGTTTTATTTACCATTCAGGAAAAAGATCGCATAATGTTGCTATATTTTTTTGCGGGGTGGCAGGCGAGGGCAGAGGGGAAACGAATAAAACAAAGTGAAAAATAGAAATTATAACTCAAAAGAACCCATTACGACACCTAAAAAAAGCAAAAAGCATACGGGTGGGGGGGGGGGGGGGTTAGGGCGACGTAGAGTAAAAGGCAATCATAGCGGGCAGGTGTATGACGCGTTAACAGCAATATCCATTACTTAATAATAGAATAGTGGCACACAGGGGAAGTCAACCATATCGACTCCATGCATTTGCTCAGCTCACGTGTTTCCCATTTGAAGCTTTGCTAAACCTGTTCGCTGCGATATATGCAGGATTGTTCATTCTCTACTTAGTATTCATAAATTTTTGCGAGTCCTCATGTCACTCCTGGCGCAGAGGTGCAGCGGTTAAGCAACGCACCACAGCCCTGCGATGGAAGGTGCTGCAGCGGTGGGGATTGTGCAAGCCACGTTGCTCTTCCCGGGCAACCTTTTGCGACCAATAATTAATTTAACTGTCACCTGCCGCACTGCGCAGTTTGCTGACAATCCGGAGAGCTGGTTGCGATGACGCCACAAGGTTACCTGACTTAGGTGGCCCACTTTCCTCTAAGGTTCCTTCTTTGGTGATTTTTAATGGAGTTTTCTCTCGCGGTCAACGACGCCAACGGCGCCGAACCCGACGATGCCGACGACGCAGCCGGAATTTTTGCGGCATGAGCTCCTTAACGCTACCGCGTTAGATGGAGGAGAACAGAAAGAGGAAAACCAGTGCAGCATCTTGTATGTTGACGAATATTGGCGCCTATGGCAACACCTCACTGTACCAACTGCAGTTGGAACTTTGTCTAAGGTAATATGCCAAAGGTAAATTGCAGGTAGAATACAACGCATGCTTCAAACTGGCTGCAGTTTAAAGGAACCGAGCATAATTAAGCCTTTTAATGATTAATCTGGGACATCTCACATCGGATTTTTGTGCCAAAGCCCTTGCAAGAAACCAACACCGTGCTTTGATAAAACTGGAGGGGACTCATATGCTTCGCCTTTAGAGTACGACTGCCGCGCTACCTCTCATGACCTGTCATTCATTTAGTTGCCACCTGAGAGGGTGGGCAACTTGCTCACAATCTCTTGGGCAGCTTGTGAGGACGTCACAAAGTCACGTGACCTAGGTGGCTCAACTTCCACCTAGGTGGCTTCACTGAGGAATTTTTCATGCTTTTTTTCGCTCACGACCAACGACGCCCACATTGACGGCGACGCCGGCTTTTCTGCGACACGAGGATCTTAAAGAAATGCTGAGGCGGCTTCCAAATCTTCTAACCTTCTGGGGCATTGAAGTAGGCTTGATGTTGATTACGTCTGTGAAGTTACTTTTTCGGTTCTCGCTAAAACATTGGTGAAATCACCAATTCAAAGCACAGTGTTCAAATGCCCCGTGCCCGCTAGCGTAGGAGAGGAGAACAGCGAAGTGGGGGGGGGGGGAAGACCTCGTCCATGTCGGCCCCCATAATGTCACGTGGAGGAGCCGGGAATACTTTGAGCCACCCGAGCGAGCTTTCAGCGAGCGTTATTACTCGTGCTGCCTGCGTTATTCTGTTTATTGCGTGCGCTGTGGATGTACAAAGCGTATCACCTGAGTTGGCTGCGACTGGGCCGTGTTCCACTGTTTCCGGCAAGACTGAAAGCTCGACGCGCAGATGGTCAATCCTGTGCAGAGGGAGGCTTTCTAGCTGACCAAAGCAAGCTTACTCTGCTCGAAGCACTTCTTCGGGCCGGCTCTGCTTCATGCAGAGCTTGTCCCTGATGCCATCACTAGGGCTTTCTGCAAAAAGCCACCGGCTCAACCATGACACGGTTCCTTCGTTTTCCTCGCGCAGAGATGTGTGTCACCATAGCCAAGAAGCGCCTCTTGCTATAAAGAGAAACAAGGCTTCTACTTCCTAATATAATTTCATATTTATTGCGACAGCTCAGGTCCCCGTGTGTGCAGCTTTGCGTGAAGCGTTGACAGAGATTAGTCCATCAGTCACTCCGCGATGAGACGACAGAAAGCTTCAGTGCGTGGCTGCATCTGGGCGTTTGTCTTTTTCACGTAAGGGGACACACTACAGGCCTCTGTGCTAATCGTCGCGTAACCCATCAGCGACACGATTGTTCGCGTGCGGACGGGCTATTGAGAAGAGCACACTGTTGTGTAGGAGGTGGTGGTGGCTCTACGAGGTGCTTTCCCGCATGCAAGCGCCTGACATGCTCACGGGGGCCTTGCAGAAGCTTCATAGATGCTCAAGCCTTTGCCGCTCTCCTCAGCACTGGTGTTGCTGGACATCCTGCGGCGTGCTGGGCTAGGTTCGGTTCGACGCGCCCAAGCGAGCAAGCATCGAATGTGTTATGAGGCACCTCATTTTTCCACCTCGTCACTAAGTCATAGCTAAGCGATTAAATTGAAAGCGTTCAACACAGGTTTATCTGCTTTGTGATGAAAGTTAATGCGAGAAATTAACACGAACAAAATTCTTTTAAGGAAAAGCATTAAAACCTTACGCGGTTTATTCGTCAAAGTGTGACTGCGGGCGAGTTGCAGCTTGGTTTTTAAGCACACATATAGTTGACCGCTAGATCATTTTATTTAAACTTTGGATCTATGAAGAGGGTAGATTTCTGAGGGAGCGAATAATATTTCACGGCGTCTGCTTAGCATGTCATGTCTTATGCTTGTTCTCTAGGCCAACAGTTCCGCCAAAGGATATCCTCTGGTGAAATGCCTCGCAGTGCTCTGCGAGTGCCCTTCGCTCAATTTGACGTCAGCTTTGTGCTGCTCTATCCTTTCCTCGAAATACTTTGTTTCCCCAAAGTAAATACAACGCCGGGCACTCAGAGCCGTGTATTTTGTACGCAACGCCTTGGGCTTTTTCTTAAGGATGACGGCCTTCCGGGTAGGGCAGAAGGCGTCCGATGGCGGTAAACGACTTCACTATTGTTCGCACCCGTGCCTTGCCAAAACACGAGCCAAGGCTTCGCTGACGCTTTTTATTTATGGAACGCATACGCCTGTTTCCCGCTGGCGTATGCTTGGGCAAGGCCTAGAATTGCTTTGGGCGCGTCTTTTATGGTTTCAGTTCGTATGTGGAAGGAACGACAGTCTGTGAAAAAATAGTCGCCATAATCGTGTTTTTTTTCAGGGGGCTTAACTTCCCGAAGCGGCTCAGGCTATGAGTGACGTCGTAGTGAAGGTTTGCGGAAATTTCGATCACCTGGGGTTCTTTAACCTGCACTGACATCGCACAGTACACAGGCCTCTAGAATTTTGCCTACATCGAAATTCGACCACCGCGGGCGGGATGATACCCGCGTCTTTCAAGTCAACGCAACGTTTATAGATATACTTTATAAACGTTGAGTGATAATAATAAATAATTGGTTTCGGGGAAAGAAAATGCCGCAGTATCTGTCTCATATATCGTTGGACACCTGAACACCGCCGTAAGGGAAGGAATAAAGGAGGGAGTGAAAGAAGAAAGAAAGAGAGAGCTGCCGTAGTGGAGGGCTCCCGAATAATTTCGACCACCTGGGGATCTTTAACGTGCACTGATATCGCACAGCACACGGGCGCCTTAGCGTTTTGCCTCCATAAAAACGCTGCCGCCGCGCGTTAGAGATCTCGGTGGAAATTATTCCGGAGCCCTCGACTACGGCGCCCCTTTCTCCCTCCTTCATCCCTTCCCTTTCGGCGCGGTTTGGGTGTCCACAGAGTTATGTGAGGAAGTTACTGCGTCATTTCCTTTCCTGAAGAACAAATTTTTATTTTTTTCCTTACTCAACGCAGCCCCGGATCCATATCGAAAGCCTCTCCGGTCCTCAATGTGCCATCACGACCCCGGATCAATCACAGGCGGAAGCGCGAACCTCGGTGGCCCCCGCGGCGCCGATTGCATGTTTCTGCTTGTCACATATATTAAGGAGCCTAAATTAAATTTTAAAGGAAAAAAGGTGTGAAGAAGACAACGCGAATTAACCGAAGAATAAAGAGGAGGAAGAGGAAGCATTCGTTGAGGTGGAGAGAAATGATTGGTGTAGAAGCATTCGGTGAGGTGGAGAGAGATGATTGGTGGAGAAGAGAAGACAACGACAAGGCTTACGTGGACTAACACCGAGACTATAAAACGGCGACTGAGAGCGAGGCACAGGGGGGAACAGCAGAGAAGCGGAGGCCCCGGCAGGTCAGGGACACATCGGCTGGAAGAGAGCGACGCCGGCTACTGCTCCGGTGAGCTCGCGTTCTACGACTACGCATCGTGGACTGCCTGCCGTGCCTGAGCCCGTTCCGGGGAGTCAGCAGAGGACGCTACCACCTGCAACGGCCAGGGGTGTCTCCAGCGCTGTTGCCACCCATCCGAGTGGTGCCCCCAACGCTAACAACACCGGCATCACCTCCACAGACACTTGGACCGGGAGCTTGTACGACACAGCCAGCGACGCCAGCCCAAGCACGTCGAACGCGGCCAGCAACGCCAGCCCAAGCACGCCGAACGCCGCCTCGACGCCGGCTACGGGATCCATACAACGCCGCAGCCGCACCGAACCAACCGTGAGCACGAACGCCGACCACGAATAGTAGAACGCTAGTAGTAGACGCTGGTAGCAGTGTGCCCAGGTCGTGTGTATTTATAGCCTTTGTGTGTTTTGTTAATTTGTTAGTTTTGTGTTCTAGTGTGTGTCACGTAGGGTGTATTAAATGTGCGTTTGTGTGGGTACACCCGTCGCCTAGTCCATTCTTTCAGTCCGAGTGTTCTCCGGAAAGATCCGTGACACTGCTAGAAAAAAGACTATTCGTATTTGTTTTTGGGTAATTTGATTTTGATATTTGAGTATGCAGTACGAAAATATTTTAGGACGCCACTCCATGCCTGTTTTTTTTACAAAAAGTGCTTCAGTGTTAAACCTTTCGCGTTAACTTTTCAGCGCAGGCCTAGTCACTGTGTCGCATTCCCTTTCACGACGCAATGGCGGTCCAGCATCACGGAGGCGAATGCCGTAAGTCTTTATTAGGTCCTTGGTTATACAGCTGTGGCAAGCGCGAATGACGAGGGAAAAAGGTAAAAGGCATGGCTTATGACGTGTGATGTGAGCGGGCGACCCCACCACCGGCACTGTATCTAATCGGAGCGCGAGACAGGCATCACCCTTGAACTTGAGGTCACACAGATAGGCAATAAACCGACTAGATTGGCTGAAATGCCCACAAAAAGTAAATAGGCCTATATTAGGCCTCTTCATTGTCTCATTTTCCTTTCCACCCTAGTTGCGACAGGCCAACGGGTACGTCTCTATGTCCGCCCGTATCACGCTATTGGACGCGAGACATGCAATTTGACCAGGAGTCGTCTCCCGAAAACAAGATCGATAAATGAAACTGGAGATATAACCCTGCAGTCATCGACCGCGCCGGCTTCGGGTAATCAGCTCAATATTAGCGCTTGCTCCCAGAGGCGCTCTGGTGCCTCACACACGCCCCTTCCGTTATTCGCAAGCACTGGCTGGCCTTATCGACACCGACGCCCCGCATTCTCTGACACCCTCTCGACCTGTCATCCCTGCCATCTTTTCTTCCATTACCTCAAATTCGGGACAGCTACCAGCCAGTGCTCCTAAGCCTAATAAGTTATTATGTTCCATTGTATACAGCCACTCGGTTCCGCTCATAATTAGCGGATGTCGTCAACGCGCTAGCTCAAGACGTTCTTTCTATGAGCTACGTGCTGGCAGCCAATGCATCTAGAAGCGCTTGTCCCAAATATGTGGTAATGTTGCAACTTTTTCAACCCAGGGCTTGAGAATCTCTTAGCGCAACAGCACGCCAGTCGAAACATTTAGAACTGAAAGAACACGTATTGTTTGTCACAGTTAAAGCCTGGATACTGCCTGGAGTAACCGAAAAACCTTCTGCGAATACAGTTTATGGGAAGCCATCACAATCAGTCGATTGGCGACGCACGCAAAAACCCTCAATGGGCTTCGGAAGGGAAGGAGGCTTTGTACTTTCAAGATGATGTCCAGCTCATTCATTTAGATACAGTAGCGGCGCGGGAACAGGTCTTTCTCACTGGGCCTCCTCTTGAGCTCAGTCATTCGCAGAACACCAAAAATATAGGTCACGCTCTAATCATTGTCGTTCTAGAGAGGCTGCACTTGTTTTCATCCACAATTGTCTCAACACTGGCAGATTCATGAGAATCAACATGAAACGCATTCGCCGCTCCAAGGGAATTAGCAGAGCGTCGATATGCTATTGAATCTTTCACCAGCATTGAACGTGGTTGTACGGACCTCTCTCAACAGACTGCAGGGTTATTTCACCATATCTGGGACAGTGAGTATAAAGGATGGCACACAGGTTGTGACTATGGGCTTTAATCCTGGGCTAACATTGTAGCGTTCACTTTACTCGCGCGCCCACTTCACCTCGCGCTTTGTTCTTTCTTGTTCCCTTGCAGTGCCATCAACCAATCTTCAAAACGCTGCGGGCTTTAATGTGAGAACTTCTAGCTGACGTGACGTCGAAACGGCCTAAGCACTTGTGATCTTTGCGGTACACGTGTTCTGCTTGTCGCACTATCCCCATCCTTCTTGAAACACAGCGCGATAACACTAGTCCACCAAAACAACTGTGACGCATTGTCCTCGTGAAGAGTTGCTAAACGTCTCCGGTCTTACTGTGAGCGTTGGGCACAGTGCAAGCATGTAAACTGAGCGGAAGTCTTTATAAAAGGTGCTATCATAATTACCGCTTTTCTCTGCGCAGTTTACATTGACAATCTGTCTGCGCTACAAATATAAGAAAGATGATGGAAGGACTACACAGTACAGTAGGACAGCAAAATATAGTCGGGGGACGCTGACGCAGGAGGAATCTGGGAATGTGCGGACGAGCCGCACCATCCCAATCTAAGGTAACAAGTATAAAAGTCCTTGCGTACCTTTTAAATAAACATTCGCTGCGCGTCGCCATGTTTCTCGTTAGACTTCTTTGTGTACCTGGCTAAAGGACAGTAGAAGAGTTAGTGAAAGCATTCTCTGTTTGTACATAGCACTTCAGAGTGCAAGTGCTCTGGCTTCTATGTGCGCAGGATTGAAATGTCTACAGCGTGCGACTTGGACGGCCCAGATAGACGACCACAAGCTTACCCTCCGTCCGAACACAAGCAATGCCGAGGACTGCAGGTCAGCGCCTTATGCTCTCAAACGCTTTTTCAACCCCGCAAGCACAAGACCACCGAATGGTCTCCTCATGCTGAATGTGCAGCAATTGCGCACTGAGGGGCAGGAGCACTGCGCGTGGCAAGCGGTGGACACAAGACGCACAATTATTGAGAAAAATCTCGGATAATTAAGCCTGCTTACGCCAAATGCAAATTAGATGCGCTAGAACGTCGGTTTTCACTTCGGTTTTGGTTTACGTTCGAGGCTCGGTATTCAAGGTCAAGCAGGCTTCACACAAAGATTGGCGAAATAGGTGAGCGATAGCCATAGTTTAGAGCACAAAAATTGGAGGGCACACTTAAGCTCCCCCTTAAGCGCATGACGCGACAGCGCTAAATAACTAATGGCCATATACGATCCTCAATTGATTACTCTCTACTTTACATTCAGTGGTCGCTGGGAGTCCTAAAACCACCCTTTATTAAGTGTAGAATTTGTTAAGCGATGGGCCACAGCACTGCGACGGCAAGTGCTGCCATCTGTGGGGCTTGTGAGACCCTGTTTGTCCTTCCCGAGCAACTTCTCTCTATAAATGGTTAACTGAACTGCCACCTGCCATGGTGCAAACTTTCTTCATAAGCCGGTGGGAAGGTTGTGATGACATTGCAAGGTCGCGTGACATAGGTGGCCCACGTGCCACCTAGGGGGCACCTTGGTCCCGCTTAGCTAGAGAGGCAGTGGCAAAACCGAGGAGTTCGGGGTGAGCGCTAGCACAGTAAAACTGTTCGTTGCGTTGTGAAAAACCTCAACAGCTTTTGTAACTTTTGGGACTTTTGTAATTACATATCTGAGGCTCAGTCTGTACTTGCCGTGAGCGCTTCCATTACAGAATGTTCCAGAAATAAGCTCTATGCTGCATGCAAATGGCATCACGCCACATGGCAAAAATGCACTTTCAACGGGTTCATTTTGGCAGTTCAGCCAAGTGGTTGACCCTTATAGTAAAATCTCCAAAGGAGTCGATCGCCAGAAACCACTTTCCCTGATGCCCGCGCTTCTGTAACGTCTCATTCAAAAGAAAATCTCCAATAGTGTCGATAGAGACCATTTCCTCGATGCCCGCGGCCCTGTATCGTATCACTCTAAGTAACATCTCCAATGGTGTCAATAGATACCACTTCTCTCGATGGCCGCGCCTCTCTATCATCTCAATCAAAGCGAAATATCTGATGGTGTCTATGTATTCAGACCACTTCCCTCGACTGCCGTGCCTCTGTATTGTCTCATTTTCTCTTGGCATTGAAGTTTCTCTCTCTTGCCCTTAACTGCCCAATCTGAAGATACTGCGTGTTTGCCCACTTACAGGCGTCCTCATCAGCGCTAGTTCACTGGCACGACACAGGAAATTATTTGTCCGGATTCCATGCTCACACGATTAGAGCGACATTAGTGACACGAGAAACCATGACTGCGATTGATTAAAATGAATCAGAGATATGCCTACGATTAGCTTAAGAAATTCGGCTCAGTTTCAACTATTGCTAATATAGGTACTGAATGTTGTTTTTCTTTACGCACAACGACAGAAGCGGACGCATGACGAAAAAGGGGAAATAACCATGCAGTGCACGAAGCATTGACAACCACCAACATCAACTCCTGGAACCCCCATTGTAATTGCATTGTGGCGGGTGACGCGCATTCGCCGAGCGTAATGGCTTCCGCCGGCGTTCTTTTTCACGCTGTTATATTTCTCACAGCCCGGGCCTCCTCACCTCAACGCTTGGCATCTGTGGAGACTCACAGCAAGCGGAAACCCACAGCCAGCACATCACCTGGCCTCATTTCGCTTCATCGTGCGACCTGCTCGAGTTATTTCTTTTCCTTCGCGCTCGAACATATTCAGGGAACATTGCATTTGCGAGCCATTCGCTCGCCTCCACACAATTTCCGGCACAGGTGTTCAGCAGTTCTATCTGAGCTTAGTCGTTCCTTTCGCAGTGCTGGTTTATTCTTCCTTTTGTGCTCTCAGCAATGCACACCAGCCATTTTTGTTCGGCTTGTCTGCAGCTTAGCTTCACTTCAGTTTCTCAATTTTTTTTCATTTTTCTCTCACACACCGATAAAGACACGCGCGTGGTCACCTAATATGTATCTTCTTTTTTGTCCCAGGCTTTAGATGGTTCTGTGATCTCATTTTCTCCGTAATACTATTCCTCTTTCTTTGTACTGAAGTACTGAATATCTTCTGCCAGCTGCTTCGCATGCCGCTTGCAGCTTTAGCTTTTATACGATCTAGAAAAACCTCTGTCGTAAGAGAGCGCCTCTTTTTTCCCCTTTATACAAAACGCATTTTCTGACAGGACTGGTATTTTTTTCTCTACTTTTTTTCTTTCCTCCGCCCAAGGTCGCACGGCCTTTAAGTGTAACATCCCTTTGTTTGTTCCATCTATTAATGGTGCAACATTTTCTGTTCGCGATCAATTCTTGACTTCATTGGGACATATTTATGTTGGTTAGCCGCTGCTTAAATTCAATGCCTACACTGCATGCGCAGCCTGTTGACCCAGCGAAGAATGTATTTTAATCTTGTAATACACAATCCGAAGTAGGCAGCCTTCATTTTCACTGCATTAACGTGTTTTTAGCTACTGCGAAAGGTCAGTTACTTGTGAAATATGCTGGCAACTCTTTCACAAGGAATGTCTCTTTTGCGTGACTTAATCGAGCATCCGACCAATGTGCAGCCTTTCTGAAGATCATGCCGGCTCAGGGTTCGAAGAGTGGGCCTCATGCTCTAGACATTATCAAAGGCAGATGTGCTGAAAGCACCCGGCTGCATGGGCTCAAAGCGAATCGCGTGGGCCGGAAACTTTTGTTAAATGCTGTTCGTGGTTCAAAGAAACTTTTCGATGACACTAAATACAACCCGCGACTTACTAAGCGGGAAGCAGTGTTTGAAACAGAGAGATTGCGACTGTGTGGCCAGTCTAATATTGATCACAACCTTGGCCAGACCATGAAGGTAAAAAAAAACTGTAGTCTTGCAGGCAACCGCTTTGAGCTAATTAAATTAACTCTAATAGAGCATGGCTCAAAATCAACTTTCGATGAAACACTACCATGCTTTAGTTACGCTTTCCACTCTGCACCGCGGTGAAGCAATAAGTTTTTTGTTACAGTAAGCTCCAGCGTTTGTTTTGTTTTCTGGGCAAACCTTAATGCAAGAGCACTGAGCAGATATTCTGAACGGCTGGGTATGGGCGAGGTAGTCACTTGCCTCTTTTCGCTCAATAAAACGCTGACTGCGCACAGAGAGATCTCAAGCATGCAAACATATAATGTTGATTCGGTTTAAAAGTTGTAAATTAAACATAAGGTTTTTTTTTAACTAGAACATTCTCACCAAAATTATACGAACCGTCTCAAAAACTCTCAATGCGCTTGGCTACTGTGTGTGCACGAAAATTATGAAAGATTTTGCACGAACTTAACCAAGAATTTTTTTTTCCTGTAATCAAATCTTTAAATAGACCAGGACAGCAGCTTGGGCATGTTGGTTATTAATTTTTTATAGAACAGCGCAAAAGAATGGAACAGGTTAGGAGACTGTCGCTGACTTACAACTCGGTTTATTACGAAGAAAGACGGCTCTTATGCCACCTGCACAACCACTTGCGTCAAACACATATCGCTCATGCACTCTAAAATGATAAAAGAAGTTTAACAATCACAGAGTTGAATAATAATTATACATGTCAAGATCCTTCTTTGTTACCACAACTGAGCTGCAGTGGACCTCGCCTTTGAGCAATGCTTGGCAGTATGTCTAGTGCGCCAAGGTTCTGGCACATCTCTTCAGATCGCAAGAGAAGTGGCCGGGTAGCTTGCTGTTTATTGTTAAAGAGTACTCTAGATGGACATTTTGTAGCGATGGGATAACAAACATGTTTGTTCAGTGAATAGATTTTTAGAATGTTGGAGCATGTGAGCATGGCTCTCCTGTCTGTAAGTCATGGCTCATTGGTTTCTGCATAAGAGACTACTTATGGGTGACGTCCTGTATGCAGCCGTGGAAAGACGCAAGCCTAAATTATGTACTGGATCCAGCCGTTTAAGGTACCATGGTCTCGCTGATTCATAGACTATACCACTAACATCTAAGGTAGAGCGTAATACAGAGCGATAAATTTGTAACAGACAAGTTCTATAGGAGCCCCATTGCTTTCGTGGGAGTATTTTTAGTGTATTCAGGGATTTAGAAGCTTTCTATTTGAGTGCGTTTATGTGTGGTAGGAATGTGAGTTTTTTATCACAACTTAATCCTAGAAATTTGTGTTCAACATTTAGTGGTATTGTGACTTAATTCAGGGAAAGGGTGGGATTCGTGTGCAGTCCTTGTTTCAGCGAGAGCAGAACAGCTATTGACTTTTGCGTGGAAAAGTTGAAACCATTTTTATCTGCCCAAGTCGCTATTTTGTTTACTATCAGTTGTATTTATCTCTAGCATATTCTTATGTTTCAGGATGTGCAGGCTATTTGAAAATCATCGATGTAGACTGAATGCATGATGGACTTGGGGATTATTTTAGCTATGGAATTCATTTATATAATAAAGAGGGGCGTGCTTAATATACACCTCTGAGGTACTCCATTTTATTGAATGTAATTTCCCGAGAGCCTTGATCCTAGACGTGCGTGAAAAAAACGGTTGGAAAGGAAATCACTGAGGCAGTTTAACATCCTACCGCGGATACCTAGGTCGCCTAGGTCGCGGAGGATCCCAAACTTCCAAGTCGTATCATATGCTTTCTCCATATCAAAGAAGACGGCAAGACAGTCCTGTTTGCGTATTAAATCTTCGCTAATTGTGCTTTTGAGACAAATTAGACCATTAGTTTTTGAGCATGTATTTTGAAAACCACATTGATGAATGTCGAGAACTTCACGGGATTCAAGGACAAATGTTAGTCGTATATACAGGACACTCAAATATTTTGGCGAAACAGCTTGTAAGTGCTATTAACCTATAGCTTTCATGGGAAGTTGTCGGTTTCCCAGGTTTCAGGAATGGCACTAAGACGGCTCTTTTCCACTCCTGAGGTATTTTTTCTTGTATGAATATTGTGTTAAAGAAATTCAAGAGCGCCTCTACGGCAGGCTGGGAAGATGGGCAAGGATTTGATAGTGTATCTGGTCGGGTCCTGGAGCAGTTTTTTTGCCGGCAGACACTATTCTATTTATTTTTTGTAGAGTAAACAAATTGGTGTATTCTTGGTTTGCAGCTCCACTTGATGGAAGCCTTTGTTTTTCGGCTTTTTGTATTTTTGTATTTAAGTAATGACTGCGTATAGTGAGACAAACTGAAAACGGCAGAGAACTGTTCCCCCAAAATGTCTGCCTGTTCTTTTATGCCTGTTTGTGTGCCAGGCGATGTCAAATAAGGCTTTGTGAACGGTTAGAAGGTGCCATTTAATTTTCGAACCTGCTCCCACATTTTTTTCGATGTCATCTGACTGTTTATAGAAGAAACATAACTCTGTCAAGAGGCTTTCTAGACATTGAGACGGACGCACCAAGCTTTAGCCCTTGCCTTTTTAAAAAAATTAGGAGGTTCTGCTGAGTCGGATACGAGCGAAGCTTACACCAAGCTCTATTTTGTTGTTTTTTTGCTTCCTTGCAGTCTTTTGTCCACCACCCTTTGTGGTTTTGACGCAGTACTTTAGAAGACTAGGGAATAGCTAAATGTCCGCCAGTTATGGTAAAATCCATGAGCTTATCATTGATTTGATCGATGCTCAGATTTTTTTTAGTCAAGATTTCTAATGTGGCTTCGGCTCTAAAAAGTTGCCAGTCTGCTAAATTAAGCTTCCAACGTCGCGGATTCGTTGGTATGGTTTCTGGTTGGGATGTTAAATTTATTAATGCAGGAAGGTGATCGTTGCAATATCGGTTGTATATGACATCCCATTTAAAATTGTTAAAAACACAAGGTGAACAAAAATACAAATGTAGGAAGCTCATTTTCTTTCCGCTTGGAGAACATTTAGTGTGTTTGCTCGTGTTCTGGAGGCAGACATTGTTGCAGAGAATAAAATCTTCCAGAATCCGTCCTCTGAGGTAAGGTTGTTCACTTCTCCAAAAAGGGGTGTGAACATTTAATTCCTCAAATAAAAGATATGGCTCCAGCATTTGTGTTAAAAGTCTTTCTAAATCGTGAAGTGTTACGGTTAGTTGAGGTTCAGTGTTTATGGAACATATTGTTATGGTTTTCAAATGAAGGACGGTTACCGCAACTGTCTCATATGATGATTTAGGTTGATGTTCTGAATTGCAACGCCCCCCTGGACCACAATAGCAGCGCTTCCAGAGAGCCAGCTTGGGTTCTCTCGGTCACAGCGAAAGACTTGATACTTTTTAGGGATGTTATTTTTTTCTGTGGTCCATATTAGTTTTTCTGGAGACATATTGTTTTCGGGGTGAATAAATTTAAAATATCGGTTATGTCAGAGCAGTTCTTCAAAAGTCCACGACAATTCCAGTGAACTAGAATTGTCAATGTTAAGACTAGTTCGGATAAGTTTGAAACCCTAGGTTAGTGGGTGTTTTGGACCGGTTATTAGGACTTTATCTCTTTTTTGCGCTCGATAGAGCTTTGCCACCGCTGTAGCGGACGCGAGGGAGGAGTTGTGTCCATCATTGCCTTCGAAACGATGGACTAACGTGCTGAACGCGCGTTTGTCTTCGTGTTGGGCATCTCCGTGTGGGAAGGGGACTTGCGGCCGCCGGACCTGGAGGTCCGCGCTGCCTGTTTTGTGGGTGGTGGCGCAGAACTATCTGCGGCCACCAGGGGCACGGGTAGCCCTGCTGCATGCACACTGTGTGTGAGCTGTGCAGGCGCCGAAGACAGCTGTGATGCTGTTCCGAGCTGCACCACGGCGGAATAGCTTGGATTTTGCGACGAAATTCGTTTACGCGCTTCCCTGATTGATATGTTTTCTTTCACCTTAAGTGTAATAATTTCTTTTTCTTTTTTCCAGGCTGGGCATGACCGTGAGTAAGCCGGACGGCTGCCCTCACAGTTTACGCAAAGGTGGGGTTCAACATCACAGTTTCAACAGGGTGGTCGTGAGAAGCACATTTGGCGCAGGTCTATTGACCCCGGAAGCTGTGCGAATCATGTCCGTGCCTCTGGCATTTGTAGCATCGACGCGGATTCGGTATGTATTATTTTTTTTAATTATTTAGGAATACTGTCAACTCTCAGTTGAGGGTCATTACAGGGAGGGATGTTACACATAAACACGTTGATACAAGAATAAGCAGCCAGATACAAAAAGAAATAGGTACATGCAATACAGTGGCCCACTGATACAACACAGCGTAGAATATACAGACTATACTTCCACATAACTGCAGCGTAAAAAATTACGAGCACAAAAAAGGGGAGAAACACATACGACACGGACAAAAGCTGCACTCACAACTGATTTTATTTCGCCAGGAATGGGAAATATAAAGGTTCCGCCGCGGATGCGCGCGCAGCAAGTACACGTACCTCGATCACAAAAACCAAAAACCAAAAAACAAAAAAAAACAAAAACCAAATCCAAAAAACTAAAAACAAAACTTTATCACACCGTGAAACCCATCTTATCGCCTGGCAGAGAAAAGGTCACATTCCGCTTTATACAGATGAACAGAAGTATCGCTTACGCAAAAAACGCCCTTTTTCTTTATATGGTAAGCTTCCAGTAGTTCACGTGCAGTTTGATCTTTGCTTTTGCCTAGAATCCTTTCACCTTCAAAATGCGGCGAACAATCCTGACAAGACCTGCAATGTTTAACTAAATTAACATCTTCATCTCTCTCTAAATTTCTTTCATGCTCCCTCAATCGATCGTTGACACATCTGCCAGACTGGCCGACATAGGCTTTTCCGCATGACAGCGGAATTTCATAGACCACTCCTCCACTGTCATGCGGAAAAGCCTATGTCGGCCAGTCTGGCAGATGTGTCAACGATCGATTGAGGGAGCATGAAAGAAATTTAGAGAGAGATGAAGATGTTAATTTAGTTAAACATTGCAGGTCTTGTCAGGATTGTTCGCCGCATTTTGAAGGTGAAAGGATTCTAGGCAAAAGCAAAGATCAAACTGCACGTGAACTACTGGAAGCTTACCATATAAAGAAAAAGGGCGTTTTTTGCGTAAGCGATACTTCTGTTCATCTGTATAAAGCGGAATGTGACCTTTTCTCTGCCAGGCGATAAGATGGGTTTCACGGTGTGATAAAGTTTTGTTTTTAGTTTTTGTATTTGGTTTTCTGTTCTTTTGTTTTTTTTTTTGTTTTTTTGGTTTTTGGTTTTTGTGATCGAGGTACGTGTACTTGCTGCGCGCGCATCCGCGGCGGAACCTTTATATTTCCCATTCCTGGCGAGATAAAATCAGTTGTGAGTGCAGCTTTTGTCCGTGTCGTATGTGTTTCTCCCCTTTTTTGTGCTCGTAATTTTTTACGCTGCAGTTATGTGGAAGCAAAGTAACCAACTTGCCCAAAAGCTCGTTTTACTAATACAGACTATAAGACACGTGTTGAAATGTTCAGCCAGCTGCCGCACGCACACACAAACAAAATAAGCTATGCAATTCCATATATTACAGATTTTAGTAAAAGTCCTTGATTGCACCTTACAGAATGCGGCATCAGAACTGCGAACAATTTCTGCAGGCAGCTTGTTCCACAGCTCTATTGCCTCAGGGAAGAACGAACAACGAAAGACATTGCTTCGGGACAAGTACGGTCGAATCGCTTCACTATGATTTAATCGGGAGCTCAGTCTGCCGGGAGGTTTTAAGTACAAATCTTTATTAATTTTTAGTTCGCCGTGAATTATTTGAAATAACGTTTTTTAGTCTCTGCTTCGTGCACCGATCTTCCAATAATTCAAGACCGCAAGACTTTAACATCGCCGAAACTGAGTCTGTCCTTCTATATTTCGAACAAATAAAGCGCGCCGCCCGGCGTTGCACCTTCTCTATTTTGGCCCACATTACCTTTTGATGGGGCGCCCATGCTACTAACGCATATTCTAGGCATGGTCTGATAAGAGATCTGTATGCCAGCAGTTTAACATCTTTTGTCGCCCTCCCTGTTTTTCTCTTAAAAAAACCAGTTTCTTCTGTGCCGCTGAACACACTTTTTCTACGTGATTATTCCATTTTAAATCATGCGAAATAGAAACACCAAGACATTTGAAACAAGAGACATTAACTAGATTGTAGCCTTGAATATCGTACTGAAAAGTAAAAATATTCCTTTTTCAGTGATATGCGTGTATGTGGTCTTATCAAAATTAATTCGCATTTCCCACTTATCACACCAACTCCCAAACGCCTGAAGGCTTCGGTTGAGTTTAATCTGATCCTCTAAACAAGTTTCTGGTGCTAAAATCAAGCAGTCATCTGCAAAGAGTTTTATTTTAGCAGAACTATCTAAAGCGGTTACTACATCATTGATGTAAAGCAGAAAAAGTGCTGGCCCTGACACAGACCCCTGTGGTACTCCTGAGTATGCATCTAGAAAACCAGACTCTGAACCATCAACGCGAATTGCCTGCTTGCGATTAGTTAAATAGTCTTCAATCCATTTTAGAACGTCGCGATTTATACCAGCTTTGTACAGATTCAAAAGTAATTTACGATGGAGAACCTTACCGAAAGCTTTGGCAAAATCAACGCATATAACATCCATCTGTTCACGATTGGCTATAGTTTTGGAAAAATCGTGTAATGTCTTTATGAGCAGTGTCACTGTGGAAAGTCCCCGTCGGAACACACGCTGGCATGCGCAAAGGAGGCCATTTGATTCTAGGAAAATAATGATATGTTTCGCTGTGACGTGTTCCATAACCTTGCAGCAAACTGACGTACGGGATACACGACGGTAGTTGTTCATTAGAGTACGATTGCCAGTTTTTAATATGGGGATAACTACAGCACAACCCCAGTCCTGTGGTACGGAATGGGTGCTTAGTGATTTCTGAAAAATAATTAACAAATAAAATTATATCCACTCGGCATACATTTTCAAAAAGCCAGTATGTATCCCGTCGGGCCCAGTAGCCTTCTTATCATCTAACTGTAGCAACAGCTGGAATACGCCTTTCAGAGTAATGTGATAGCGCCCATGGAACTTGCGCTGAAAGATGCCCCATCATCTACCAGAAATGGTCGATCACTTCGCGCGAATACTGATTGAAAATACTTATTGAATCCATCAGCGATAAAACTGTTTTCTTCTACTAGAACGTTTCATACCGTCATTTGCTTTATTGTTTTCTTTCTGTGGCCTAAATAACGCCAAAACTTTTCTGGGGAAGTCTTAAGAAAGTCACTTAGAGTGCGGTTAAAAAATGTTTGCTTCGAACTGAGTAACAAAGCCTTTATACTCTGACGTACTCTCTGTATGTCCCTAGGATCTGCTTTTCCTCTGCGCAGCCTTTTTAATTTGCGTTTCACGTGAACAATATCCCTTGTTATCCATGGGTTCCTTGAGTCGGTTTGGAACAAACTGATCTATGCAGACCTTAATAATGGTTTTAAAGCACTGCCACAACTCTTATACTGCTTCGACCTCGGAGACATTTTCAAATCTGTTGAGACACTTTTCTAAATAATCTAAAATTGAAGTATCATCGGCCTTAGCATTGTTTTTGATTTCAACGCGTACAGCAGGTTTTTGTAGATGGTGGTTTACAAGTCAGCACATTCAGCAAAATCATTTTGTGATCAAATAAACCATCTGTGACTGCCATTTCATAATCGCCTACTTTATGGGTCACCCGCCGCGGTGGATCAGTGGTTAGGGCGCTCGACTACTGATCCGGAGATCTCGGGTTCGACCCCCACCGCGGCGGCTGCGTTTTTATGGAGGAAAAACGCTAAGGCGCCCGTGTGCTGTGCGATGTCAGCGCACGTTAAAGATCCCCAGGTGGTCGAAATTATTCCGGAGCCCTCCACTACGGCACCTCTTCTCCCTTTCTTCTTTCACTCCCTCCTTTATCCCTTCCCTTACGGCGTGGTTCAGGTGTCCAACGATATATGAGACAGATACTGCGCCATTTCCTTTCCTCCAAAACCAATTAATAATAACATTACTTTATGGGAAAGCAACACCAAGTCAAGCAATGACTGCGATTGAGACGTTATACGTCTCAATCTGAGTTTGAGCTTTGATAGCCTAGTTCGACAGAATCAGGTAATATACTGGAGACAAATGTGACAAAATTGTGAACATTATGCTTCTATGGTGTTTCCAAGTTTTCGCGCCTTATTTTGATTCTGCAGACATTTGCTACGTTTGGTTCTTTAAGTCCGTCAAGGAGATCTGTTAGAAACTTCAGGTCATCATCAGAAATTATTCTGTGAACAGTGTTCAATGAGCGATGCTGGTTGATTGTCACTAGTATTTCACCAAAGCCTGCCACTTCTGACAACGTCTTATACCGTTGATTATAAAGGACTTCCTACAAGAGGTCGCCATTTGCCAATTTCTTGAGTTTGCTGCCTTTTCCGATCAAGTCTGTTAGCATTCTTCTTACGACAGAAGGTGACACCAGTCATGTAGTTATGTCCGTGTGCTCGCTGTGAACCACGTTGAACCTTGGAATGTTGTTTGCGTTTTCTAAAAATAAATTTGATGATACATCGGTGCGCACTCGTTTCGGAGGGCGATCGGGTGCAAGAAAGGAAGTAGCCATAAAATAGTTGTCTATTCATCTGCGGGGGAATCCACCCACCATGGAGCCCAACGAGGGGACGGGACCGGCGCTTGTACCCAAGTCCTGCCCTCGTCAGCTGTACACTGCGACTGCAACGGAAACATGGGGCAACTGAGGGTAGCTACACAACACAGGGTTAACCCTAGCCGCCCATGAAGAAAGGGAAAAAAATGGGAAACGCGGAGGACTCAGTACAGCAAAAGATAGGAAAGAAATTGACGAAGAGGAGGACAGGAAAAGGCGACTGCCGATTTCACCCCGGTCGGGTTCGGCCGGAGGTGCCGTCTACAGGAAGCTGGGGCCAAAGACGTGTGTTGCCTCCGCCAAGGGGCCTCAAAGGTCCAAACGCACAGCCCTGGCTCAACGACGAGGATACCCTTTTCCCCGGACACGGCGATACCACGCACGGCTAAGCCCAGGTGCTCGGTCCGTGGTGACGCACTGCTCACCATCATCCCCCTGCGGGGATGTCTCTGCGGATGCTCAGGAACTCGTAGTGTCGCAAATCACCGACGTCTGCATGAAGCAGACGCCCCTGCGGGGTCTAAGCACACGACAGGGAAGAAAGGGATTCAAAGTGGAAGAAGCAGTCACAGAAAAAGTACAGATAGAATGACGGGAAGCTCTGACTATTTTCCGTGTTTTCCTACACCTCGCTTTTATTTAAAACATATCTCATCGTTGGAAATCAATGGAGTGACCGCAAGAAACGAAAGAAACGAGTAGAGATTCGAAAAAGAAGGAAACAAAATTGTGCCCTGAAGCAGGTTTTGACCCGTGAAGCGACATATAAACGTTTTCATTAATCATAACAAGTTACTTTAATTAGCCCTCCGTCCTAGGTAGAATCTCTCTAATAATTTTTTGGGGGTTCCTTCCTTGCTTGGGTTAGGCGGTTCAAGCGGCAGCGCTTTTTGTTGTTCATGCAGAGCAATGTCGTTTTCATCATCATCATCTTCATCATCATCATCAGCCTTACTACACCCACTGTAGTGCAAAGGCCTCTTCCATGTCTCTCCAATTAACCCTGTCCTTTGCCAGCTGCATCCACCCTTTGCCTGAAAACTTCTTAAACTCATCCGCCCACCTAACCTTCTGCCGCCCCTTGCTACGCTTAATTTCTCTTGGAATCCACTCCGTTACCCTTAAGGACCAGCAGTTATCTTGCCTTCGCATTACATGCCCTGCCCAACCCCATTTCTTTCTCTTGATTTCGACTAGGATGTCATTAACCCGTGTTTGTTCCCTCACCCACTCTGCCCGCTTCCGGTCTCTTAACGTTACACCTATCATTTTTCTTTCCATGGCTCGCTGCGTGTTCCTTAACTTAAGCTGAACTCTTTTCGTTAGCCTCCACGTTTCTGTCCCATAGGCGAGTACCGTTAAGATAAAGCGGTTGTACACTTTCCCCTTGAGGGAAATTGGTAAACTGCCACTCATGATCTGCGAGAGTTTGCCGTACGCGCTCCACCCCATTCTTATCCTTCTAGTTATCTCCCTCTCATGATCCGGATCAGCTGTCACTACCTGCCCTAAGTAGACGTATTCCGGCACAATTTCTAGGCTCTCGCTGCCAATTGTGAACTGTTGTTTCCTTGCTAGGCTGTTGAACATTACCTTGGTTTTCTGCATGTTAATTTTTAGACCCATCGATCTGCTCTGCCTGTCTAACTCGTTGATCATGATTTGCAGTTCACCTCCTGAGTTACTCAGCAAGGCAATGTCATCAGCAAATCTCAGATTATTTAGGTATTCTCCATTTATTCTTATTACCAACTGTTCCCAATTCAGGCCTCGAAATACATCCTGCAAACATGCGGTGAACAGCATTGGCGAGATCGTGTCTCCTTGCCTGACGCCCTTCCTTATTGGAATTTTATTGCTGACTTTATGGAGGACTATAGTAGCTGTGCAGTTGCTATATATATCTTTCAGTATTTTGACATAAGGCTCTTCTACCCCGTGATTACGCAATGCCTGTATGACTGCTGAGGTTTCCACTGAGTCGAATGCTTTCTCGTAATCAATGAAAGCTATATATAGAGGTTGGTTATATTCTGCGCATTTCTCTATCACCTGATTGATAGTGTGAATATGATCTATTGTGGAATATCCTTTATGAAAGCCTGCCTGATCATTTGGTTGATTAAAGTCTAACGTTGCCCTGACTCTATTAGCGATTACCTTAGTAAATACTTTGTAGGCAACGGATAGTAAGCTGATCGGCCTGTAATTTTTCAAGTCCTTGGCGTCTCCCTTCTTATGAATTCAGATAATGTTTGCATTCTTCCAAGCTTCTGGTACAGTCGAGGTCATAAGGCATTGCGTATACAGGGTGGCTAGTTTTTCTAGCACGATGTCCCCTCCATCCTTCAACAGATCTGCTGTTACCTGATCCTCCCCAGCTGCTTTTCCCCTTTTCATTGCTTCTAAGGCTTTCTTTACTTCATCTTTCATTACTGGCGGGATGACGCATTGCTGTGCACTGCTGTCTTTCTCATTAGCGCTCTGATTACATTGGCTACTGTACAGGTCTGTGTAGAACTCTTCGGCTACGTTAACTATCTATATCCATATTGCTAATGACATTGCCCTGCTTGTCTCTTAATGCATACATCTGGTTTTTACCTATGCCTAGTTTCCTCTTCACTGTTTTGAGGCTACCTCCGTTCTTTATAGCATGCTCGATTCTCTCCATATTAAACTTCCTTATGTCGGCTACCTTGCGCTTATTTATTAACTTTGATAGCTCTGTTAGTTCTATTCTTTCCGTAGGGTTAGACGCCCTCATGCTTTGGCGCTTCTTAATCAGGTCTTTCGTCACCAGAGATAGTTTCGAAGGTATCCTGTCGCACTGTCCTTCCGCCTACTTCTACTGCGCACTCCGTAATTATTGATGTAAGATTATCGTTCATTGTATGAACATCAAGATCGTCTTCCTCAGTTAAAGCCGAATATCTGTTTTGCAGCGCTATCCTAAACTCCTGTGCTTTCCCTCTTACGGCTAACTCGTTAATGGTCTTCTTCTCCACTAGCTTCTTCCGTTCCCTCTTCAAGTCTAAGCTAATTCTAGACCTTACCATTCTGCGGTCGCTACAGCGCACCTTTCCGAGGACGCCCACATCCTGAATGATGCCAGGTTTAGCGCATAGTATGAAGTCGATTTCATTTTTAGTTTCTCCATTGGGGCTCTTCCAGGTCCACTTCCTGTTTTCTCGTTTGCGGGAGAAGGTATTAATGATCCGTAAATTATTTCTATCCGCGAATTCGACTAATAACTCTCCCCTGCTATTTCTAGAGCTTATCCCATAGTACCTAACGCGTGGTCGTCAGCCTGCTTCTTGCCCACCTTCGCATTGAAGTCGCCCATCAGTGCAGTGTACTGCGATTTTACTCTATTCATTGCTGATTCTACGTCCTCATAGAAGCTTTCAACGGTCTGGTCATCATGGCTGGATGTGGGTGCGCAGGCCTGCACCACTTTCAGCTTGTACCTCATATTCAGCCTAATTACTATAGCTGCTAACCTCTCGTTAACACTATAGAGCTCCTCGACGTTGCCAGCTATATCCTTATTAATGAGGAATCCCACACCTAGCTCTCGTCTATCCTCTAATCCGCGATAGCACAGCATGTGCCCGTCCTTTAGTACTGTATACGCCTCACCTGTCCTGCTAACTTCGCTAAGACCTATCACATCCCATTTAATTACCGCTAGTTCCTCGAACAGCACTGCTAGGCTAGCCTCACTAGATGAAGTTCTAGCGTTAAACGTTGCCAGGTTCAGATTCCAATGGCGGCCTGTCCGGAGCCAGAGATTCTTAGCACCCACCGCTGCGTCACAGGTCTGACCACCGCCGTGGTCAGTTGCTCCGCAGCTGCTGGGGACTGAGGGCTGAGGGTTAATTGGTGTGATCATAGAAGGTTGTGGCCAAGTACTACAACAGGGTGGCCAAATCCTGCTGTGGTGAGAGAGTGCATTGTTGCTTGTGGTCACCAAGATCAGGCCGCACTCCAGGCCTGGTTATGCAATTCCATCGACACGCGGATTTTTTTTTGAAAACCGGTAGAGAATTGCTCGGCACCAGGGTTCGAACCCCGGTCCCCTTGCACGCGAGGCGGATGCTCTAATTCTACGCCATCGCTGCATCCTAATGTCGTTTTACCGCACTCCACACATGCCGCTGGGCAACAAGTGAAATTTAGTGCCCAGATAGTGCTGGCTTCAAAAAAAAAAAATCCTCTCCTAATTCTACACAATCGCTTTTTATTGGTTTATTCCTGCGTTCATAATGCTTTTTTCCTGCTTAGCCGCAACGCACTTTCTGCCTCATGCATGCATGAATAATCGTGTGTTTTGTTGTATAATATTTCTTCCAGCAACTGCTACTCAAGTTACGCAGTTATTGGCTTTTCATTTTCTTCCATGTTTATATAAGGTTTCACAGGCAAGCGTTGCTTTTGCTTTTATAGTTTGTCGACTCGTGCGCAGGTGTAGGTAGCTTCGCACCAAGCCTAACCACGAATTGCTTTCAGACTTGCACAGAAGCACTCCTTCAGTATATGAGGTCTGCAGCTGTGTCCGGCACACGTTTCTCGCTAGCATTTGACCAACGCCCACGCCCAGAGAAAGAAAGGAATGTAAATAAGGGGATGGTGATGGTCAGAAAAAGAACACATGTTAGAAGCGATGTTCGCTAGGTGCTCATAAAACGTGACCGGCATTCTGACGGTAAAAGGAAAAGAAAGAAACGAAAAAGGACAAAAAGTCCACGTGTATCGCGCTGAGACTCGCTCATGTACACGCATCAAGATTGGGGCCTTGTTCTTATGTTGTGCCTGCTTCTGGACTGGGCGGTGTCGGTACGGGAGCGCGTTGGAGCGTTGTATTGAGAGAGATATCTTGAGAGCTCTTAGCGTCTTCTCAGAAGATATTAGTTATTGTGACAAATGGAAGCCCTGAATGAGCATGTTAAACAACCCGATTGCCTTTGGTTAGCCTGTACCAACAAAAACAAAGGTTTTATTTTGCTTTTTTTGCAGAACAATAAGTTCAACTAAAAAAAATCTGTCTTTCGTAAGCAAAGCTCTTAAGGAGAAAGGCCCTTCTCAGCTGTCTGCAGTCCCTCTACCCTTCATCTAGAGCAGAACATGCGGTAAAGGAAGGCAGAAAGCTAATATCCAAAAGTTCTCGAAAATTAAGTTGCATAATATAAAGCCCAAAGTGAGAGTGCAATAAATTACCAACGCGAACTGCCCTGCGAGGTTAGAATACCTTCGCTACGATTGGGTGAAATTGTACTACAGTTATTCAGGAACTTTTCGGAGGTTGAATTGGGAAGCGCGGGAGCGCAATTGAGAACACCTTAATAATTTCTGATCTGCACATGACCTCGCCTTGCCACGTAACGGGCTAAGAGGGAATTGCAGCTTATTATTGGGAAACCAATCCTACACAACGAGCGGCATGCTTACAAATCATTGTGAAGTCGACAAAATTAATCGTTAAATTTATAAGAAAAGAAAGAAGAGAACAAAAATTCATGATATCAACTCAGGTATATGAAGTAGTGAATTGATGCACTTATCTAAGGCGAATAATGACCGCACATACCGCTCATGAGAAAGAAATTATGAGAGTTATAAGATTATGCAGGAGTTTATTTGGCAGACACTCTCAGGTAAAAAAAATCGACTTACCGATATTCCTAAAAAAAGTATAGTATAAAAGTATTCTGGCTTCAGGCTGATAGCAAGTATTTAGAGGCAGCTCCAGACCTGCCCTCTTTGCGTGCCATCCAGCAGAAGCATCTGATACGGTGCGCACCACCGCCAGGCCGTCCACTGCAGGTAGAAGGCTGGATTTTAAGGCTGCACCAGCGGCCCTAAGTAGAATTCTTTCTTGAGTTCAATGTGTATTTATAGTTGTAGATCACTTTATGACAGCAGCCACACTGCCGCAATAAAAAAAATAAGCAGGCTCATGAACAAGTTGATGATTGCTAGAATCACTGTTGCTGCCAGTCTCACGCCGGGGAGTCAAGCAAATTTTAGCAGCTTCTCTTTTTTCTATTATACAATAATTCGTAAAACAGGACTATATGTTTTCCTTTCACGACATACTATCAATCGAAGCTGGCCATTTTATGAAATCTACCTTTAGTAAACTAGACCATTTGCCACATAAACTACTCACCGAATCACACGTAGCAACTAAGCTTCTAAGCATTATCCTATCTTGGGAACGAAGACTGAGAAGTGGTGGTGGCGGTGAAAATGTCTGGTTCACAGTTTGCAAGAAACGTTTGCGTGGTTTGAGTCCATAGTCGGGGTCACAACTGAATGTCGCCCTCTCGACGAGTTGCTCCAGGTCCCCGTGGTCTGAGCTTGATAGAGCCGGCGCCCACACCTCAGTCGATGGCTCAGCTATTAGTTAATTTTCCGGATTCTCATAGCAGGCCCACACCATGTGATATAGGTCTGCCTTCAGCCAGCAGAGCTGGCATTCTTTGATGAAAAATGGTGTGTCCATGGCGTGTAATCTAGACAGGTGATTAAAGGTCAGTGTTTTTAGTCGCCTCAGGTGACTAAAGGTTTTTATAAGGCTTAGGGCCTTATAAAAACAAGGAAGTACTTCCTTGTTTTTATAAGGCCCTAAGCCGAAGGCGAATACCTTCTACTTCCATGTATGTTGTGTAGCAGTATGTCTGCATCAGTCATGACGGCGTTTGAATACCCTAGCTCATCGGAAGGAAAATGAGGACTCCGGACGGGAAATGCTCGGGCAACAGTGTGCGCACACTTTATCCCCAATACCCCTTGATGACCGGATACCAGAACAAGCTCTGTTGAAATCAGCAAATGGCTGCAAACAAACAATTTATCACTGCTTCTAGGTCAAAAGCATTTTTTCTCAGTAAATATTGGGCCACGCTGCACGCTTTGTGTCAGCATACGCAAGCATTGCTTCCAAAAATGTTGGGTTGTGTTCTTTGAGGTGTATAATCCCAGCTTAACGTGACATACGTGGCAGTTACAGACTCAACTCGGAAGTTTGTGTTGCAGAGCCAATTGGTGCAGCGCGACAGATCATACAGCCGACAACAAAATGGCAGCTAAAGAACAGAGCCATGGCAAGAAATTGTTTAAACAAGAGTGCTGTTGGGGGAAAAATGTGCCCACAGAAAGAGGAGGGGGCGGGAGGGAGGAGGATTGTGCGCAGTCGCCAGATAACAGCTGCTGTCGCCTCAAAGCATAAAACCAAAAATCACCCACAAAACAAGAATTCTGTGAAGGCAACCGATTAATTGGTACTAATACAGGCAATACTCGTATCCTCCTTTTATTATGTTTTCTATTTTGGACTACAAATTTAGTTCTACAATCTTTCAAGGCTTTGTTTCTTGCATATGCGCAATTTTTTTTTTAGTTCCGATGTACTTACATTTTTTCTCAGCAGAATATTATTTTTTAAAGTTTCGCATTGCTTCTGGTGCTATATCTTTTTACTACCCACTAGAAGTGCCTCTTTCCAAACGTTCCTCTCTAGTCATGCTTTATTGTTTTTAATGTTTCGCGCTCTAAGCATTGTTTTTAATCTTTATAATATTTTTTACGCGTTATATTTTTGCGGCAATGTTTTACATACTCCACCCATCATGTAATGGCTTACTTTCGAGGCTCTTAAGGTATGTTGATAAGTAGAAATGAAATTAACAACTGTAGCAAACACTTGCGAACTGCGAGCAAAAGTGAGTTGTACCGGCTGACGTACGCTGTACAACCGCACGTGGTGTGTATCTGAACCCCATTATCACCTTCTCTTTTGCTATTTTCATCTTTCAAGTCAGCGCGCATCTTCAGCTGTCCGCATGTATTGGAGACGTAACCACGACTTTTGCTTTTTTATAACCTATAGAAACATCACGTAATTTTTTTTTACATTCTCTATTGCTAAATTCACAGCTTTATTTTTGTCGACGTGCACTCTTGAGACTCACGTACACTCTTCGTCAAAAGTATAAATCCCAAGTGGTTTGCTCCCAAACCGTGTAATGAGGCTCTTAAGCACATTTCACTGTCCTAAGCTTGTGACGGTTGAGCACTCAAGTTTCTCCCGCCTTCGTGAGATTAGAGTCCCTGAGTATGCAAGAGGGCCAAACTTCAGGGCTCATAGGCAGACCCTTTGGGCTGTGTACTTTTGACAAAAACTTTACCTTAGGCGAAACATGCTTAAAGCGAAGCGCCGCCTCTAGAATTCAACCATGCCTACCACCTCACCCAAGATCCTTCTATTTTTTGAAGGCGTGCAGCATCACACTGCAGCATCTAGGCCACAAATAAATTACATCCTATATCAGAATATACTGAACAATGCGGTCATGCGATAAAAAGATGTATGTGATTCTCCTTCGTTTCAGATAATGGTCTATGCAGCGAAATTTTTCTTCAACATCCGTATCTTCTAAGAATGCTGTGACTGTTTTCCTTTTCCTTCCTTTCCAAGCAGCGTCATCACCAGATGTTTCCTGATAGGAATCCTTAGTTAAGCTGCATAGCCCAATGACGTTCCAAACAGAGAATTCTTCCATCTCAACAGAATTCGAGGGGCAAAATATGGCGAAATGAAAATTTTTATGCACTTTCAGAAACTGTTAAGAATTTATATTGCCTTCCTTATTCCACAGTGAACGAGTTTTCAGGCTTCTGCAGGGAAAAGGGGCCAGAAATGGAGAATTTTGGACTAATTGAGAGATTTTTTTCATTATGGCGTAGAAAATCGCTGCATAGCTCTTTCTACTACGGAGACGAAGATGAATAGAAATAGCGAGAAATTAAAGAAGGCTGCTCAAAAGAGTGTGTTCGCTCTACAACCCTTTCCCAGATGATCCGAAAAATGTGCCGGAAATGCACCTCGCAACTGCACTGAAGGAGCCTACGATGATATATTAAGAAATTTGACAGACTTGCTGAGCCCCTCACCACAAAAACCGGTCAGACGAAGTAGCCGCGTTTACAGCAAGCTGATAGAACGTGACTAGCGCATAGCATTTTTTAGCGCATCACGAATGAGGCGATGAACGATCGTTTAAATATAGCGCATTACCTTTGTCGCAGTGGTGGTGGCAAACGGTGTAGCATGTGAAAGGCGAAGCATGGCATCCGGCGAAACCAGCTGCCAGTTGTTTCTGTACTTGTTGCTCCGCTCGCCAACTGCTGTGCTGTCGTACTTGCAATTCCATGGAACATATTTTTAAATGCAACATTGCGTTTTCACGTCCTGCTGCTGTCCCGTAGCTCGGCTAGCGCAGCACATCAGCAGCAAATTTCTCTAATTCCTACTGCGATCCGATACCATTTATATCAGTCGACTGACTCGCCTCAATCTGCTTCCAACTGGTGCAATAATGCGGTACCATTTCCTAGTAAATTTCCCAGGTTTACATGATGCGATGCGATGCGCCAGTTGTCGCATTCATGTAAACACGGCTAGGCGCGAGCTCGCAGACCAAAAGAGAGACATCAGGCTCGTTTCCCGTCGTTGCTCTGTTCCTTTCAGCGTCCTCTCATTGGCTCCGGCTGCCTCAAAAGAGGCGCATTACCGGTAGGCTGACGACCGAATGCAGTGGCCAACTGGCCACATCTGTATGCGACACACAGCCGTTGCCTGCCTGCCTCAGCGAAGTAGGAGGGGGACTCCATGAAGGAAGGGAGGATGAGAAATAGGCAAAACGGGTTTTGCTTATCCCGTGCGAGCGCTTGCAAGATCATCGGCGACCAGGCGAAGCACTCTGAGAGGGGAAGAAGTTAGGCTGATCGAAACGCGTAGGAGGGGGATAAGGAAAACCAATCACCTGAACGCGACCGTAGTCCGAACACGCAACGAAGAAGCCCCGTTTGTATGGAGGGAAGGCGCTTTGTGTGCGAGATGAGTTTCAGGAGCAGGAAGAGGAAGAGTTATGAGGACCTGTATGCGCTTGGGGACACGTATGCACGTTTTTGTGCGAGTAAGTGGGCCTAGGGAGGCCGTGTGCGGACACATCAAGCGACTACCAGTCTTGAATCAGAGAGAAGCTGCCTGCAAATAATCTTTTCTTTTTTTCTTGAGTAGACTTTGAAAAGAAGGCAACAAAAATAAGGCAGAGAAAAAGGCAATAATATATATAATACGTTATAAGTGTTGAATCTCCTGGCATTTTTGCGACTGTTTGAGTGCGGGCTTTCAGAAATGCATAGATAGACGCATACGTGCCTACACACGTAGAGAGACAAACGAAAAAAAATTCGGCGCAGAGACTCAAGACTGCTAACGTGTGGGAATGCGAACGCACGCGCGTATGACACCACCCGGAACGCTATATGACGAACGGTTGCATCACACTTTTGATCCGAAAGTCTGAGAAGGCATACAGTTGAAGGTGCTTATGTAGTCGGTTCTCATCCCTGTCTCAAGCTAGCCTCAAACATGACTAGCACATATAGGCTTTATTAAGCGATAAATCGCATGACATCATCCGGAACATTGTATGAAAAACAGTTTCGTCACAATCTTGGTAAGAATGTCGGGAAAACTGCCGCCACACGGAGGTCGGTCAGTAGCGAGTATATGTAGACGAACGACATCACAATCTGATAAGCGAATCACAAACTAGCATTGCAAGACGCAAGAGCCTGCACAAATTTCCGCTTAACGCTGTCTCAGCTTGAAGAAGCTGCCAAATTAAAGCGGACAGAGACCCCCTTGCGTATCGCTATAATCTTGTCAGAAAACAATTTAACGGCTGATCACGAAGGCACTGTGATGTTGCAGGTAGTTCAGGGTTTTCCCATACAAGTAGACATTAACTTAAATGTACTTTCATGATCAAAAGAAGGCAATCAATTCTCTGAACATGGTGAACTCTTCAAATAAATGCGTACAGCTCAGCCTTGAAGCTTGTTGAACAGTTACCTTGAATAAAACATCTCGAGTTAGATGGTTGTTCATCACAAAGAAAAGCAGCGCAAACTACACAGGCACACACAGAAAAAGCTGGTGTCTCGTCTTCCCTATTTGCTGCCTTGTGAAGCCTAATAATAATAATAATAATTGTTTTTTTGCGGAAAGGAAATGGTGCAGTATCTCTCTCATCTCTCTCATAAGTCGTTGGACACCTGAACCGCGCCGTAAGGGAAGGGATAAAGGACGGAGTGAAAGAAGAAAGGAAGAAAGAGGTGCCGTAGTGGAGGGTTCCGAAATAATTTCGATCCCCTGGGTATCTTTAACATGCCCCGACATCGCGCAGCACACGGGCGCCTTTGCGTTTTTCCTCCATAAAAACGCAGCCGCCGCGGTCGGGTTCGAACGCGGGTACTCCGGATCAGTAGCCGAGCGCTCTAACCACTGAGCCACCGCGGCGGGAAGTGAAGTTTGCGCTGTTTTCCGTTGCGCTGAACAATGACGGCGAGATTTTATACTGAAATGTCACTGACGTCAGTACTGAAGTGCAACTGCTGCTGCTGCTGCTGCTGCTGCTGCTGCTGCTGAAGTGCAACTGACGGCTCTAGTGAGACGTAATCTCAATCCCACAGATCGGTACTACCGTCGCGAAGAGCAGTAAAAAACATTGGAGGGGACACTTAAGTTCCGCCTTACGGATATAATGCGATAGTGTAACTGGTTAATTCCCATATATGCAGAAGTTCATTCTCTACGTTGCATTTATAGGTCTCTGGGAGTCTTGATACCCATCCTGATACAGTGGTGCAGCGGTTAAGAGATGCTACACTGGCCTGCAATGGGAGGTGCTCGAAATGGTGGAGCCTGCTCGAGCCAGGAACCTCTCAAGACCAATCGTTAATTGCTCGCCATCCGGTAAAGAGGATGAAAAGATGTCACAAGGTCACGTGACCTAGGTGAGCCAAATAAGTTGCTTCTGTGATGATTTTTAGTGCAAAAGCACTACTTCACGGCACCAAACCAAACCAAGGATCTTGTGGCGCCCCTCATCTTGAGGGTGCACAAATAAAGTAAATACTGTCGTGACTGGCTTTAGAACCCCTGGTGGCAAGAAAAGATCAGCTTCGCTGGGCACTACAAGCAAGCACTATGAGGTTGAGGTCGAGGTTGTTGCATGCTACTGGTGGGGTTAGCCTTGCGGATTCTGCCGGCAATTGCTCCACCGTAGCGACACTTCAAAGCGAAATAAGGTCCACTAAACAGGCACATACCTGAGCCCTGAGTGATCTAGATAGGTCACCGCAGCCGAGCATACCTCGTGTTAAACTGCAACACACACTCATGCTGTGCACTGTTTGCATCTGCAGCGGGAACAGATCAGACCGACGGAACCTCGATAAAAGCTTAACCTGAGCTTAATACAGTCGCCAGACGTGCCGGCGACCCACCAAAGCAAACCGTGAGCCAACCATATTTTCGCAACTCTCCTCGGTTTTACTACGTTAAAATCATACCGCTTTTTTCGTAGATTTTTAGCTCACGAGCAACGACACCGATACGCCGGCAACGCCGGCCTTTCTGTGAAGCGAAACCCTTAATGATATCGCGAAAAAAAAATTACTTTTCTCCTAATATCGGAGTGGGTTAGTAGGCACCCCTTAGTAGACTGCTGCATATTGAATTAGACCTGCTGCATTTTCTGAAATTGCAGCGCAACTTAACCCAATAGGTCCATTTCTAATCCGCCTGAAATCAAGTGCAGCTATCGCGACCGGATATTGAATTTGCAAACTCATGTTCGGCCACAATGCGCCAGTATTGCGTACCGGCTTCAACAGGAAATGTTAATGTTCAACTGCATGGAGCCGTAGCGTTTCATTAAAAAGGCGACGATACGACAGTCTGCTAAAAGTGAATTTTCACATACCTAACAAAAGTCTCTTTTCGTCTTTAATCTGGTGATGGTTACATGAACAAGAAAAAATAAGCACACGTGATGAATGCCCAACCCAAGCATGCGCTAATCTTCCGACTACAGTGCATCCATGAACACTACAGGAGGAAATGGCATTTCAGCAGCTGGACGTCGTATTGACACTCTAACCAAATTAGGTCATATTTATAACATGATCTTACACTCTGTAATCGGTTTAATGTCCACTTAATTCTCTTTTACGAAGCAAACCACGTGACACAGTTAAATTTTCAA
Source organism: Amblyomma americanum (assembly GCA_030143305.2). Classification (NCBI taxonomy): domain Eukaryota; kingdom Metazoa; phylum Arthropoda; class Arachnida; order Ixodida; family Ixodidae; genus Amblyomma; species Amblyomma americanum. Next base: position 211,048 of record JARKHS020011478.1, on the reverse strand, counting down.
GCCTTCTCATATGCATTTTATTGGTTGATAATGTGATTTGTATCCATGCGGAATTTTAATCTTCCCTAATGTATGGAATGCTGTAAAGGGACAAATACCCGCCTAATTATCTTTATTTTAAAATTTTCACCTTTCTTTAAAGTGCACAAAGACGTAGCTCAAAGAGCACATTTTTAACAAGACGTTCACGTTCCACCTTCATGAAAGTAAAAGAACTGCTTTACATAACAAATGTTCGTCCGGTACTCGAATACGCTTGCGAGGTATGGGACCCTCAAAACTCTAATCTTATAGAAAAGCTTGAACGCTTCCAAAACCGCCCTGAAAGATTTGTTTGTAGTAAGTATAACTTCTGTAGCAGCAGTACATTAGTTAAAGAGAACCTTGTTCGGAAAACACTAGCACACCGCCTATTAACATCAAAATTAGAACTTTTTTTCCGAGTTTACTCTGATCTCACAGCAACAAATAAGAACTTGTACGTTTTCCCTCCACACTTCATCTCTAAACGATGTGATCACGAGATGAAAGTTTTTGAAGTGCGCTGTCGTACTAATGTCTACCGTAATTCATTTTTTCCGCATGCTTTCGCACACTGGAATAGGCTTCCCAAGAGCATTGGTGAACGTAAAACGTGTTCAGAGTTTCTGTCTTTATTGTCACGCAGTCTGCCGTAGATAAATATCATCCTGTTTGCTACATATCTTTTGGCTGGCATTGCTTTTCATGCGATAGTGTACCCTTTCCATTTCTGTGTTGTAATTTTGCACCGCGGTACACTGAGGACCGTTTGCCGTCGAGATGACTTGTCTATGATGACTTGTTACTTGCTTGTTTTACCAACTGTACTTAATTTTTAAAGGTTTGGTTACATGTTCATTTTCCTGGAATTGCCTCCCCCCTGCAAAAATGCCCTTGTGGTGCAATAGGTACTTGTATTAATAAATAAATAAATGAAGACAACCAACCGTAGTTAATGCTTGACCAAGCTGGAATCCTTCAACCTCAAGAAAGGTGCTGGCGCGTAGTAAGACATTAGTGAACCGCTTAATTCGCTCGTCCCTCTCTGTGCCATTTATGAACGTGTTGCATGCTTTCACACAGCATCACACGAACGCAGTGCTGTACGCCGAGTAGTTCGCATATTTTTTCTCTACCGACTACGGTGGCTGAGCGCGTGTGACATTTTGCCGCCAACAAAGGAATGAATCAATACTGAGCGCGAGGCCGCTTACTTCAACCTAGCTGTTCCGGCCGCCATAATCTTACCGCGTTACTCCAGCAACACAGCAAAATAAAGAAACCAGGCATGGGCTTACAAAAAAATATTTTTACCTTCTGTTCGAGACTAGCACACATTTCGGAATAGGAATGGGAAACACACCTAAGCATATTTAGGCACAGCATGGACATCTTATCGTCGGGATTTTCAACTAATTAAGTTGACAGTGTCAAACAAAAGTGGACTTTACTACGGGAAACCACGGTCATGCGTGTGCTCACTAGGATACTAATCCTTATTGCGTGGCGGTGTTCGAAATTCGGCAAGAAAGCAGAGGAAGGTGGCGAAAAAATTTTAAGATTGATTACGATTCTCCCTAATGCGAAATTTGAGAGCACCTCTGTCGGGGCCTCTGTCGGCTCATTGTTTCGCTTTGCTGGATCGTCTGCACGTCTGGCAACGATATTAGCTCGACGGTAGTAAAAGCTGATAAGACGACGATGTGCACTGCACAGCGCGCGAAAATTTGAAATTTAGTCCGAAAGCATATTAGTTGATGACGACGACGTTGAGCACTGCACAGCGCGTGAGAATGGCATATTATTCCGATAGCAGTATTAGTTCCTGATGACGACGATGTGCAGTCCTATGCTCTGAAGTGTGTTGCAGTTTAACACGAGGCGTGATCGGATGTGCTGATCCCCTAATGTTCTCGTGCAGCGGCCAGCGATGTTCCTCTGTTCGCGGCATATTAGGTTCGAATCCCAATTACGGTTTGGCTCGGTTACACCAGCGGCGGCTACGCGGTTAAACCAGAGAACGGCAGCTTAAAAGCTGCTGTCTAAAAAGGAAACTCAATTTACAGCTGCGCGCTCATGCGAGCATGTATAATTTCAGAGCGGCGCTACACGTAAAGTCATGGCGTGCATGCTGCCCTTGTAAGGAATAGAAAATCCCGGCGAAAGAAATCTAGGAATCTGGAAAAGGAAACTCAAGACCACTCTGCCATTTATTCAGTAAAGAATGAACATTTCTAACGAAAGAAAAACTGAAGAAGACATTCCGTGGCCTAGACAATGCTAGCCGCAGCGCTATGTGGCTTCAGCTGCGCCCGTTCCCCGATAGGGACGTTTCTTGGTGCATGCAAATCAGCTGAGTTAGAAATTTAAATCCTGCAGTCGAGCCGTTTGTGGGTTTTCTTTTGGCTTCTGTAGCCCGTGAGAAAATTCCCTTTCTTGCCTACTCACTTTTAATCCAATTCTTTCTGTTCATCTAGAAGTGTCGCTCTGGTCCTTTCCGCTGTTGTATCCGTTGCTGTTTTAATCGACACTGGGTTTTAAAATCTTAAAAAAGTGTGTGGTTTTGTTTCCATGTCAGCATCATCAAAAACCCCATTTGTTTTACGCTAGCTCTGATATGTAGAAAGTGAAATGTCATATCTTAACGGCAGCTGAACAATAACAAGAACATCAAGGCGCAAAATCTGCCAACGCAATCAATTCCGACACGGTCCGACAGTGAGAACGAGATAGCCCGCGTGATAGATGGCTAAAATTAAAACTAAAAAGTCCGAGAGCAATGCAATCTACTGCACTGCAGAAATGCAAAGCATTTGCGTTTTGAAGCTGGCAGAAATTTTTTACACGTCATTGTTGTCCCGGGACACTTATCACGTGACCCTTTAATGACGCCAGCAACTTTCTTTTGCAAGTCATCGTTGTTTAATGTCAGTACACATTCACAATACCCTTTATAGTTAAACACGCCACAATGCGTCCACTTCGCGCCCCTGTAACACGCTTGAACCAACGACCGTTCGTGGCGTATGCACCAAGGGCGGGGGTTTAATCTGCACCTGCCACCTGAATGGTTGCCGGTCCTTTACGCATGCGTATGTCTCTTGCAATTTTGGTGTGTAGGTGGAGTGCAATGTACGAAGTCTTAGGACGGAGTGCATGCATTGCGGAAGAATAAGTCTGCACGCACAAAGGGTTTGGTAGCTCATCGAGGTTGATTCCCATGCAATGAAGAAAAAAAAAGATCGCGGCATATGCGTTGCCTTCCCGGCTGGCACGCGGGAGCCAGGATTCGAACCCCAATGCCGCGAATTTGTTTTTCGCATGAGATCACATGAGATGAACCACTTCCTGTGGGCACATTTTGCGGACAACTTCCGCTGACGGGTATTCCTTCGCTTGAGGCATATAATCCTTTCCTATTATTACTATTCAACAATGCCCAGCGAAAAATGTGGGGACCTAAACTTTAAATATCAATGGTAGTGCTGGTTTCCAAGGCATCTGTATACATAGTTGTTCTGCAGATGCAGTTACGGGCATGTTTTTCTGCTAAACATATAAAATTGCACAAAAAAGCTGTAAATTAAAATAACGCAATATAAAATAGCTTTCATTTACATCCATTTCGAGCAATAACAACAAAGCTGCGAAAAACTCTAAGTGTTACCAATACCTCGATGCAGTGCCCGTCTGTTAAAACCCTGCAATAGCTCTTTGATTGTTAGGAATAAAACAGAACAGCTGAGATATAAAAACATCAAGAATTAAACGTAGGTAGTAATTTCAGTTTCGCCATAGAGCTTCCCAGTGGGCTACCACGTATTCCGCAGTGAAACTCGTCGCTCGTATTTGCACAGCTTGAGTTTCCTGGTTTTACACAGTGAAGTATCAGTGCAGTAACTGTCCTATAGGCTGTACCATGTCTAGCTGGTTCACATAAGCGCCTAGTATTCAGGCTGTTCTTCAAGTTTTCCAGTCTGCCCTATAAACGTTACGATGACCATAGAGGAAATAAAGTGACCTACGTTTCCTTACTATTGCTTTCCACTAGAATAGTACTGTTCCTTTCCTTAATATAGGCAAAGGACAACTCAAGTTGTGCTCAGTATGGGGTATCGGCGAATAATCGGTGCCATATTCTCGGCTTGTGGGATGACGTAAAGCCTTAGAGCGGTTATCACTGCAAAATAATACAACCCGATCTCGCTCTATGTCCCCGCCTATGCTGGTCGCAATACTGTGAGTTTATTCGTGATAAATTAATATACTTAGAAGGATTCTTCAACAACCTATGGCGATGGTAGAGTTTCTTGGTCTGGATGCTTCTCGTATCTACTGGAAACAGCTGGAAGCTACGCCATCAGTGAAATGAAGCGCATCGGCACCATTTCTTTCCTTAACATTCTTAAAAATGTGGTATGGAGTGTGGTTGCTCGTCACTTTTTACTTGTGAATTTTGCCCTGTGGTAGTAATTTTTTCTTTAGAGTCACGCTTAGCCCACCCGGGTCACTTCTAGCCTTCAAAAGCATGGCTGAAGCGTAAAAATCATAATGGCTAAGCAAAAGTGTTAAAAGGCCTGGTTAAGGGAGGCGAGTCAACAAGCCATCATTCAAGTCCATTAATTTGCAGGTCGAGTAAGACGCGGTTGGCGAACGTTCGAGCTGAACTTGGCAGCTCGCTTTCGCATTGCTGCTTTCTGTGTTCTTTATTTGCGCAGAACGAAAGCAGAGGGATAGACCCAACGCGGACTAATTATCAAAGTCAGTAACGAACGAATGGTGCCTATTAGTACACCGTCTGTAATCAGAGTACCCTGTGTTGTAGGAAGGCTGTCCGGGCCCACTGAGAAAATCAGAAACTTCGATCGATGCACACGATTAATCTGAAAGCTTATAGAAGCTGCAAAAGAAGGAGTGGAAGCCTATTTTTTTAATCTGAGGGTAAGCAGGGAGGAACACACTTTAATATCAAGTCTGCCGGAATTGCAGAAAAATGCGTCATCTTTGATCTTGTTTTTTTTTCATTTCTTTCTTCCTTGTAGGTTGGTTTTTGCGGGGTAGTTCAAACATTCATGTTATCTTTGCAGGCGCAGCGTAATGAATTTCGTACATCTAACGTTGCACAGAAAAGAATGAGGCTCATTACGGAGACAAACATTGTGGTCAGCTATTTTTCTTGCTAGTTTCCAGCGAAGTTCAAAGCAAGGAGAACATGACAATTTTTCTGTTCGCGTACATAGACGTCCACACAGCACATTTCGTGAGGAAGAAAAAGTGAATTTCGGGTGGCCTTCAAGGATTATCGTTGAGTCCTGGGTACATGGCCCAACAAAAAACCTCCTCTCAAGGACGAGGTTGGACTACAGGGCCAATGAGCCTCTTGTACGCATTCCTTGAAACTGCATTTGCCTTTGAAGAGAACATCACACTTTAATGACACAGGGGCTTGCTAACTTTGGAGGAGAGAAAACAAAGGTTGCACAGCGAGACACAGACTTAGTGTAGTCTGTTCCAAAGTTAACGCATCCCTATGTCATTATGAATGACCAACAAAAGCCTTTGAAATCATCGCTGAGCACATAAGTGGCACAGAAACGATGCCGTAAAACTCAAACCACCCTAAGTATTTGCGAGCAGTCCAAGATGTCTGGCGTCGTGCTGCAAGCAAATGTCGCACTTGACTTGGTCGTGGAACCTGTGACGGGTTTTGTCGCAACTTATTGTGACACCGTCGGCGCCATGAGGTAACACTGGGTTCTTTGGGCTCTGGTTCTGCGAAAGCTAAAAAAGTAGCAAAAAACGCACTAATTATTTCATGTCTCGGCCTCCCATAGCTTTGAACCAGTGGTGTAGCGCACAGTCAAAAGAACATTTCGACAACTCGGAGTTCTTAAACGGGCACTGAAAATCCAGCCGACGAGTGCTGTCGCATTTTTTCCCATCGAATCCCGACTAGTGCTGAGCACTACTCGCACAATGCTATAGCTAATAATAGTATCTTAAATTAATTACTACATGTGCAGCTATTTAATTCATGAGAGTACCTCTCACTGAGAGTGGCACACCGGTAGATATTCGCTCCGGGATCCTTTTTGGCCGTGTGAAATGACATCCGGCTGGCGATAGCGGCGACTGCTCATTAGATGCGTTCACTTTTAACCTTCGCTTCATTGCAATAGGGAGTGCCGTCTCGCATAGGTAGCTCCTGCGGCGAAGAAAGTTCCCTGACCGCGCCATAACTTATCGGAGCAAAAAAAAAAGCCTTTAGCGAGAAGCCGCCGCATTTCGGGATATAAAAAGGCTATGTAAAAATGTAAAAACTAAAGCGAAGAGAGCATGCGCGCGATGCTCTTGCCACCTCCATGGAACAAGAAAAACTCGGAGAAGAAAGGTCGGGCCATTGGACGGAAGCAGAGAGCGGCCCTGACTCTTTGGACAGATGAATGAGTCCTGCAGGGGAGGGGGATGGGAACGGTGGATGAAAGCAAAAGTCCATGGATATAGAGCAAGATGAAAAAGAAGGGTAACTTTGAGTAGATAGGCAGCAAGTTGGAACACAGGCAAGAGAAAAAAAAAGTAGCATCAAGAAGAGAGGCCTGTGGACGTTATAATCACAAGGAGAGTACAGAAGTGCATAAAAGGGCTGCAAGCCGGGCGGCGTTAGATAAGCAAGTGAAAGAGCTTGTGCATTTGAGGATTTAAGGCAGCACTGGACTAACAACCTGTAAGGAACAGCCCTCCTAGCCGCATTCGATGTTACCGGGTTATTCCGCCAAGAGCTGGGCAACAGAGAAGTTGAGAGACGGAGGCGGAGAGCTCGCACCACACCCGTTAGCGGGCGGGTTTCTCGATCGATAAAACGACGGGCGGAAAAGAACGGCATCGTTCTCAAGGTCAGAGCTCACTATAACGGAGAAACTTAGCCGAATCTATGCCTGGCCTCGCCAAAATAAAGGTATCTACTAGAGGAATGCAGTTTACGCAGTTTACACGGACCCTGAAAACATTGGAGCTGCAAGCTTGAATGAATATAATGATAGCAAACTGAGAGCCAATAAATGCTCCTAGGTTTTACGAAAGTACAGAAAACGCTTATGTTAGTCCATGACCAGTGTTTATTTTTTTTTCACAACAGTTTTTAGTGTGAGCACACATACAAACGTAGGACCCGGCGCTGTGGATCAGTCGCTTCGGCCTTCGTCTACTCATCCCAGTGTCGCGGGTTCGATGCCGACTAGGTTCTATTTATATGGGCCAGAAATACAAAAGCACCTGTGGGCTGTGCGTTTTCAGAGCACGTTAAAGAACCGCTAGTGGTCTAAATATATCTCTAGTCTTTGACTACGGTGTCCCTCACAGCCCATGTGTCTCTTCGGGAAGTTATACCGTATATTTCACCATTTTTTTCGCATAGACGGAGAGCGGAGTAGAATTTAGGATTTCGCATGACAGGTCCAGAAATGTTTCATTTTGAAATTCTCTCCAATTCAACCCCAACGTATCAAAGTAAGAAGCTAAATAAACTGAAGCATTCCTACTCTCCTGAAGTATTTCTTATTAGGTTCTGCTGAGTCGCGAAAACAGAATTCCCAGCGAAATAGATGACAGTTTATCCCTGTTCCTGAAAGTAGCGTCACCATGTCAAAGGCTGACAGCAGCACACCACGATTCGTCTTTTTGTCCCAGCCTCCTTTGATCTTCAGCTAAAACTGCCCTTACCTTCAGAAAAGGCCGACTTCTGCCAAATAAAAAGTGTCCCGGAGGGATCAGATATATGAATATATAGCATATCGATAACTGCTTCGCATTTTATACGCACTTAGGCTGAGTGCTATAAGGACAAGAAAGACCTTTTTAGCATCGTCTATGTGGTTACGTAAATCTTAAACGGTGTGCTTTATGGTAAAATCACAAAGGCTTGCATGTATAAAATGCATATCTTCATTAAAAAGACCTCAAAAATGTTGCTTTTCCTACAACCAGAAATTAGTGTGAAATGTTATGCTGAAATTTTCAAAACGCGACCGTCGCGCTCGTATTTCACCCTTTTCAAGAGAAAAATTTCATATTGTCAGCTGTGTGGTTTATCACCATAGAAAATTTCAACACAAGTAGCTTTTTCAAACGAAAAGAGTGGATGTTCTTAACAGAATGTACCATTTCGCATGAGCAACAAAGAAATTTAAGCATGCAATTTTTACAAGTTCATCAAATTTTCTGCATTGTTTCACCAAAAAGCAGTGCTATTCGTCACCCACATCTTGCGCCAATGCTATCTTGCCTTTCTCTGCATAAACACCTTTTCCTAAGGTCAATCGGTACTTAATGATGTCCCTGCTTACAAATGGTTCGCTAGCCAAATTCGGCACTTTTGTCTCTCTCTTTGTGTGTGTGTATGTGTGTGTTGTATGAATAAAACAAATATTGAGCTGCTGGTGAGAAATTTAAAGTCCTGTAATAGGTTTTAGTCATTTAGTGATGCAAGTTTCATTTTTAAACCCATAAAAACGATTTGCTTTATTTTCTTTATCGTTCATCTATTTTCTGAAGATGGTGCGTGATGCAGCATATATTTTATAGTGAACTGACACATCTCCAATCATTTTTTTTTGTTGGAGACATGTCACCGTTTACTATAAGTTACCAAACCCAACCAGACACGCAGTTCGGTCGAAATGTCTATTTTTCAAGAGACATACTGCCACTTTGGAGTGGCGCCACGCACAGCAAACGATCAGAGTGAATTGTAACTGAAATGCGCCTTTTATTGGTTAGACATTCACAAACAGCTGAACAATTTGGCGGTTGAGGTAGTAGCAACTGTACTGGGAGGTTTTCGAAGAATAGAATAGCCGCCAACCCTGCCGCGCCCTTTTCAAATCTGATAATCAACTTACCCGACGAGGCGCCGTAGGCATAGGCACATACGTCAATCTAAAACGGGGCAGGGTAGTTAAGCGCAGCTGCGACTTTCGAAATAAATCTTGTCGCATATCGCGACACAAAGTCAAAGCCATCTTCCGGTGGATTTGAGAATTAACAAATAATTGTTAAGAACTTTGTCGAACGTGTTATAATTAACGCAGAGCAACCGACGTCATACCGACATCATTTGTACAATCGTAGCAAATAATAATTATTCGCTGCCAATATTATCTGAAAGCCGGTCCAACCGATTGAAGCCCCGGAACGCGCACACAATGGCAAAGTGGTATAAATGCCCAACGAAACAAAGCCTAGAATAATAAACCAGCTGCTCGAAGTGTTTTGCTTTCTAGTTTTCCCGCAACATTCAGATCGTTTTAGTTCTGATAAGGTTTTTTTTCAGTTATGACGGGATATCCAGTGCAAGAAACAAGCAAATGAGAAATGCTGCTGTATAAATCATTCTTCCTACAAAAAGAGCCTAGTAGAGGCTTTTGATAAGGCTTGCATTTAGGGTAATGGCAATGAAAACAAAGAACGAATGGTTTCAAGAAGAGCACTTTAAATACGTGTAGGGCCCGCATCAAGCGATCTTTCGGCGAAAAGGTAAATAGCCCGGCAATATAGAAACAATTCTTGGTATTTGGCAACAGGTGCAGTACTAGCGGAGCTAGCCAGATGTCTACAGAATATATAAATTATAGGAACAATCTTCTCGGAAATTGGATAGAAGAGAAGTTTTTCTGCTGAGTTTCTCTGCTGATGGACGCATTATTTTTCTCTTTCAGTTAGTTCTGATCTATAGAATTATATTAAACTTTATATGTCAACTTTCAGATACTGACTTTTGATGCCTTCATTCGAAACTGGCTGCATTTCTTTTTTGTTCAGTTCTTTTCGCCCTCTTTTTCGCGATAATGTTGCACTAACTAAATATATGATATCAGCGTAGACTTTCTGGGCGGGAGAAGTTTTCATCGCCACGCAATAAAATTGGTTTTCTGATCATAAGCTAGCACGGCGTGTCTTTTGATCTTGAGAACACGCGCGCTGAGCGAAACAAACGAGGCGAGATTAATAACGCTCAATGTTCTCTTCCTGTAGTAAAATGTAGTAAAGCTACAGTAAAATGTGGAGTAAAGTTAACTTGCTACCGAGATGTTTCTAAAACTAAACTACAGCAGTTCTTATTAGCGCCTGCGAAATACATCCGCAGCGAAATAGTTTGGCGCAATATTTTAATATAAATTTAACTGCCAAGCCTGATAGCCTGCTTTTGTCATTCAGCATAGCAACAACCACCTTGAATTCATACGCTCTCTACGTAACAAAATTGTGTCTTGTTTCTCCGGAGATGAATGTTTCCTGCTGTCTTAAAAAACAACAAATTTTATACCTACCAAAAAATAACGCACTGTCAAGATTTAATTTATCTGACATAGCAGCACAGAAGCATCTGTTTGTTTTTTAACTCAGGGCTTGTATATTCGCTCTGAAGGGTTCACGACAGTAAATACTAGCTCTAACGCATAGAGATAACAGCACTTCCACACATACAATAAAAATTGCCGCGAATTTTTGCAGTGTGTTCGTTTTTTCAAATCTGCCGCCAAATCACTTTATCGCTTTGTTTGCTACGCAAGACACGACTACATTTATCTCGATTGATCGCAGCCAGGCAGAGCTGATTCTACGTTGTTCCGGAATGTTCTAGTAACTTTGCGTTCTTTATCTCGAAAGTTCGCTATCAGCTTTAAATTGAGCACGGCCGACAGCGGCCGGCATTCTGTTCGACGACCGCCGAGCACGCTTGTCGCTTCGCCGCCGCCGAGTGATTCAGTTCGTTTTGGGTGCAAGTCAGCCCAATAAACAGTTCTTTTAGAAGACCCTTTCGTCTGTCTTCATCGCTGCGACGACTGCCGTCACCACTACGTGACATCTGGTGGAGGTGCTGGGTGGCCTTCCATGTTCCGGACGCCCCCTTCAAGTCATGAAGCCAGCCCTGAGCGCTTTGCACCCGAGTACGAACCAGCAGCTCAGCGAGCCAGCCGACGTCTCCAGGGAGAGGAGCCTGAGTTCAGAAAACTGCCGGACCGCACAAGACAACGAAAAGACGCGGCTACGAGCACGGCAACCTCGCCGAAGATGTCGACACCGATCATCTTGCAGCAGCCGCGGGTGCCGGAACTTTCAATGAATCCCTAGGCGAAGACCCTGAAGAATGGGTGGATCATTTTGAGCGCGTGGCATCATTCAACCAGTGGGATGATGCGGCAAAAATTGGACACGTGTTCTTCTCATTGGATGGCTCCGCACGCACGTGGTACGAAAACTACGAGTCGTCCATTACGACATGGGAGCTATTCAAGAGAGAACTATTGAGGATATTCACCAGTGTCGTGAGGAAAGAAAGAGCCGAACGACTTCTCGAGTCCAGGATCCAGCTTCCGAATGAACCCGTCCGCAGTTACGAAGAAGAGATGAAGCGCCTATTTCGCCGCGCCGACCCCAGAATGACCGAGGAAAAGAAAGTTCAGTTTTTAATGCGCGGCGTAAAAGAACAACTCTTTGCAAGCCTCGTCCGCCAGCCGCCAAAAACAGTCGAGGAATTCATGCAAGAAGCCTGCACCATTGAGAAGACCCTCGACGTCCGAGCTCGGCAGTACAATCGTCCTTCCTCTGCCTGTGCAATCCGTTCGGACACACTGGCCACCACCGGCGACAGCTTGCGGGAAGTGATCCGCGAAATTGTCCGAGAGGAGCTACGCCGATTACTGCCATCCTCCCCACAGCAAGCAGCGACTCTGATGTACGTGGTACGGGAAGAAGTGCCACAGGCACTTGGCACCCCGACGGCCACAGAACCCCAGGCCATGACATACGCCGCTGCAGTAAGGACTGTCCAGCCCCAACGGCTACCCACACGTCCTCCCCGAGATGAGCCACTTGTTCCACAACGCCGCCTCCCAGCCCCCGCCCGCCCAGCCTATGACCGACGCTCAAGCCCCAGGAAATGCGACGCCTGGAGGACTTTCGACAACCGGCCGTTGTGCTTCCATTGCGGTGAGGCCGGCCATATTCTTCGTCACTGCCCGTACCGACGTATCGGTCTTCAAGGATTTGCCATTAACGCCCCACGACCACGCTTCGGGCAACGTCCGCAGGAAATCGACGAGTACCTGCGTCGAGAAGAGTACACGCCGAACCGCTTTTCGCGCTCACCATCGCCGTCAACCTCGCGCTTTGCGTCGCCACGCCGCAGCTACGCAGCTGCCGTACGAGTAAGGTCTCCCAGCCCCCGTAGGGGAAAATGAAGGCAGCAACCTCTGGAGGTGAGGTTGCTGAAGAGCGAAACTCCGAAGATCCTCCACCGACCACGTCCCATGAAGACGCTGCAGCCGCGACGCCGCATGAAGAACCGGCACTCGCTACACCGACGCCGCACACAATGAGAACCCCGAGAACCACGCAGGCTGCCTTGAAAACGACGCCGCCACCCAGAAGAGCTTCGACCACACGCCCCACCCGCGACTCGCATACGCGACGAAGCCGTGACCCGACGCGAAGAGCGACGTGCAATGCAAGAACCAGGACCTCTGACTTAGAAGTGACTATCGACGGCCGGAAAGTTACCGCTCTATTCGACACAGGAGCCGACTACTCGGTTATGAATCGAACGTTCGCTGCGCAGCTGAGAAAAGTCACAACGGCTTGGGACGGCCCACAGATTCGAACCGCAGGGGGCCACCTCATTACGCCATCAGGACGATGCACAGCGCGAGTGACTGTCAAAGGACATACCTATCCTGCGACCTTTGTTGTGCTACCGCAATGCTCCCGCGAAGTGATCTTGGGTATGGATTTCCTTAATGAGCATCAGGCGATCATCCACTTGCGATCCAAGCTGATCACGCTTTCGACGGACGAAGCCATCGCTTCGATGAAAACTCGGGAAAATCACGTTGCCCTGAGTGTCCTGGAGGAAGAAGTGAGCGTCCCACCCCGATCAAGCGTTATCCTGACCGTAGGCGCCACGAAAGCCATTAACGCTGAAGCCATCATCGAGGGCAACATGCAGTTGCTCCTAGACCGAGGAATCAGCATTGCAAGAGGCATCGCACATTTGCGCAATGGCCAGGCCGAAGTACTGCTGACTAACTTCAGGGAAGAATACCGGCACATTAACAGAGGAACGACGATTGCTTTCTTCGACGAAATATCTGACGTACGAGACTCCTTCGCCCTCTCCGACCCCTCCGCAGAAGATTCGCCTGACCAAGAGAACTCGCCCACTTTCGACATCAACCCAGCCCTGCACCGCAACAGACAAGACCAGATCCGTAATCTGCTTCAAAGCTACAGTGAGTGTTTTTCGACATCGTTGAAGGTGCGACAGACGCCAATTGCCAAGCATCGCATTATAACGGATCAACACGTCCGACCTCTCCGTCAAAGCCCCTACCGTGTGTCACCGCGAGAACGACAAGCCATCCGGGACCAAGTCGAAGAAATGCTTCGCGACGACGTCATCCAGCCTTCAAACAGCCCATGGGCGGCACCGGTTGTTCTAGTGAGAAAGAAAGACGGCGCACTTCGATTCTGTGTGGATTACCGCCGCTTGAACAACATAACAAAGAAGGACGTCTACCCCCTCCACCGTATCGACGACACACTGGACCGCCTCTGCAACGCCAAATATTTCTCATCGATGGACCTCAAGAGCGGCTACTGGCAAATTGAGGTCTACGAAAGAGATCGCGAGAAGACAGCATTCACCACTCCGGACGGGCTGTTTGAGTTCAAGGTGATGCCACTTGGTCACTGTTCCGCATCAGCGACGTTTCAGCGAGTAATTGATACTGTGCTGGCAGGCCTGAAGTGGTATATTTTTCTCGTATATTTAGATGACGTCGTTGTCTTCGCCTCGAACTTTGAACAGCACCTCAAAAGACTTCGAACAGTACTAGACGCAATCAAGTCGTCTGGCCTAACCTTGAAAGCAGAGAAATGCCACTTTGCCTACGAAGAGCTGCTGTCTCTAGGCCACATCGTTAACAAGGAAGGAGTACGCCCAGACCCGCAGAAAACAGCTGCTATTGAACAGTTTCAACCGCCGGCCGATAAGAAAGCAGTGCGCAGATTTCTCGGACTATGCGCATATTACCGACGATTTGTGAAAAACTTTTCGCGCATCGCCGAGCCCCTGACCCAACTGACGAAGGCAGACGTGCCGTTTAAATGGGAAGCGCCGCAAGCAGAAGCCTTCAAGGAACTTCAGCGTCGTTGACAGTCCCCACCGATCCTTGCGCATTTTGATGAAAACGCCGATACTGAAGTTCATACCGACGCAAGCAGCGTGGGACTAGGCGCCGTCCTCGTTCAAAACGTGACAGGCTGGAGAAAGTCATCGCATACGCTAGCCATTCCCTTTCCAAGGCCGAGGTTAACTATTCGACAACTGAGAAGGAGTGCCTTGCCATCATCTGGGCTGCGTCGAAATTCCGCCCCTACCTTTACGGACGACCGTTCAAGGTGGTCGGCGATCAGTACGCGCTGTGCTGGCTTGTCAATTTGAAGGACCCCTCTGGCCGACTCGCTCGATGGAGTCTGCGTCTCCAGGAGTTTGACGTCACCGTCGTTTACATGTCCGGACGCAAGCACTCTGACGCCGATTGCCTCTCACGAGCCCCTGTAGATGCACCGCTGCCGGACGACGATGAGGACGCCTTCCTGGGACCCATCAGCCCCAGCTCTTTTGCTCAGCAGCAACGCTCGGACCCCGACCTAAAAGGCCTCATCGAGTACCTGGAAGGCAAGGTTTCTTCACCCCCCGCTTCATTCAAGCGAGGACTGTCTTCCTTCCGTGTGCAGAATGAGGTCCTTGTGAAAAAGAACTTTACAGCGAACAAAACAGCCTATCTCCTTCTTGTACCTACTTGTCTCCGCGAAGAAGTTCTACAGGCTTCACACGACGCGGCGACAGCTGGACATCTCGGGTTTACTCGCACCCTCCGCCGCATTCAAGACAATTATTACTGGCCCCGACTGTCTGCCGATGTCTCACTATGTGAAAACCTGCCGAGATTGTCAGCGACGAAAGACTTCTCCCACACGACCAGCAGGATTTCTGAGCCCCATTGAACCTCCCTCAAGGCCCTTGCAGCAGATTGGCATGGACTTGCTTCGCCCTTTTCCAACGTCAACATCTGGAAATAAGTGGATCATCATAGCGACCGACTACCTGACCCGCTACGCCGAGGCGAAAGCCCTACCGAACGAAACAGCAGCAGAAGTCACCAAATTTTTCGTGGAGTGCATTCTTCTTCGACACGGCGCCCCCAATGTGCTCATCACGGACAGAGGAACAGCATTCACGGCGGAACTAACGCAAGCCATCCTACGCTACAGCCAAACCAGCCACCGGAGGACAACTGCATACCATCCGCAGACCAACGGACAGACCGAGCGCCTGAACAAAACCATCGCCGATATGCTCGCTATGTATGTCGGTGCCGAACACAAAACCTGGGATGTCATCCTGCCTTACGTCGTCTTCGCCTACAACACCGCAGTGCAGGAGACCACCCAGATGACGCCTTTTAGGCTCGTCCATGGCAGGGATGCCACGACCACGCTAAACGCCATGCTGGCCAACGTTACAGAAGAAGAGAACGTCGACGTTGCCGCCTACCTTCAACGCTCAGAAGAAGCTCGAAGGCTTACCCGATTACGGATCAAAGATCAGCAGCGGTCTGACGCCAGACGCTACAACCTACAAAGACGCAATGCGAAATACAAGCCAGGAGACCAAGTTTGGGTGTGGACGCCCATTCGCCGCCGTGGATTGAGTGAAAAGCCCTTGCTTCGCTATTTCGGCCCGTACAAGGTTCTTCGTCGGCTGGGTGAACCGGAATATGAAGTCATCCCTGACGCAATGACTGCATCCCAGCGACGCCGCGTACGACCAGAAGTTGTCCATGTAGTCCCTATGAAGCCGTATTATGCGCGCTAAAGGCCGCTGCATTTCCATGCTCTATTTTCGCAAAATCCGTTCTTTTCCTTACTAGTCGCATTATTTGTTTTAATGCATCGGGTCGATGCTTCTTTGAGAGGGGAGTAATGTCGCGAATATTTGCAGTGTGTTCGTTTTTCAAATCTGCCGCCACATCACTTTATCTCTTTGTTTGCTACGCAAGACGCGACTAGATTTATCTCGATTGATCGAGCCAGGCAGAGCTGATTCTACGTTGTTCCGGAATGTTCTAGTAACTTTGCGCTCTTGATCTCGAAAGTTCGCTATCAGCTTTAAATTGAGCACGGCCGACAGCGGCGGCATTCTGTTCGACGACCGCCGAGCACGCTTGTCGCTTCGCCGCCGCCGAGTGATTCAGTCCATTTTGGGTGCAAGTCAGCCCAATAAACAATTCTTTTAGAAGACCCTTTCGTCCGCCTTCATGGCTGCTTCGACTGCCGTCACCACTACGTGACAATATGCGTACAGCTGTGCGAATCAGTGCTGTCCAACAAGAATTTTGAAGCCCAGTTTCAGTTGGTGACTCGAGTGCAGTCGGCAGTAAGAGGAAGTGGAGCTCTGGACTCAGGATTCCACCAGCAGCTCCGGCAACATCATTTATGTTGCTAGAAACTTTTGTTCCTCGGTTTTGTTCAGAGAAACTAAAGCATTGTTCGCGCATCGATCTGTGTCTCAATTATAACAACTTCATGCGCGTCATATCTAAACGTTCGGGAAAGGATAAAACGGATAAGCGCTTCCTGGATGGTTTGCATCAACCTCGTCAGGCACTTATTCGCTTCGAACGAGATGTGTTGCGAAACAAGCCGACCAGGAACTACAGTTTCGTCAACAGGATTTTGCTGCGACACATGCGCAATGCCAAAAGTTGCAAGTGCTATCTACTTTCAACTGATGTGCCACACTGGCCGAGGTGAATGGCGTTGTCCAGGCTTAACTAAAACAAAGGTTCAGCCCCTAAATAGCCTCCTCTTGCGCCCGACTGAACGGCTGGCTAAATCCCAAAGAGCAATGCGTCGTCTCTGCGAACGCCACCGCCATCAGTCAGTTGTATCCAAACAAGTAAGCATGCAGCGCAGTGTCAGCAACCAGGGGAATTATATTCACCCCTCTCATGGGAGGGCAACTGTGTCGGAAAATGGTTCATTACGCTATAGGGAAGCTCTCTGCATTAGTCTTTCGTAGGGCGTGGAAAACAAAGCCCGGAGCCGCATGAATTTAATAACGAAACACACAAGCGCGCGCACTTAGGTTCTCTAAAGACACCGAATCCAGTTGATAGGCATGCGCGACCGCAGCCGCTAGACACACAAGGCAGATGAGTACAGAGGAAAATTCAAATGTTACATCCTGAAGATAAACCAACAATACGGGCGTTTAAGAAATTTATCGCTCTTCCTTTCAAGCGCAGTATTCATAACTTAACGTTTCGCTCTGCGTCTTCATGGCCGTGTTGTTTCCGACGAGTTGTTGCTTTCGAGATCAAATCTTGAGTGCCTGCGCGTCAGACAAAATTTAGTTCTCAAAGACATGCAGCACTTGACAGGAGAAACTCAATTCCGTATTTATCTTCACAAGGTCAAGGTAATTCTTTTAGTACCTCAGGTAATGGTTTTATAAAGCGGTTACCACTTTTAAATTCGTTAGGACGAATGATCCGTTTAAGCTACGGTGGCAATTAACTTATCGGATATAGTCTAAAGGCGCAGCACGAGTGCACTGAATAATTACCAAGCATGAAAATACTTATATTGTCCGAAAGAAAAGATGTGATAAAAATAACACCAATAAACAGAACATTGCTATACTCTTAATGCAAGATCGGCACCGTCTTCAGTAGGCTTAGGTTTTTACATAGATTATTGCCCTGATACGAAGATCCAAAAGGAAAAGCGGTAAGCTTACAGACTGAACCCCAATTTCGCCTTCAGTTAAGGTAAGAAGGGTCTGTGCTGGGTAATGCGCACACCGCTGTAGGGGAAGATAGCCAAGACCTGACAATAAATTCGAGTGTAAAGTAGCCTGGTTGAAAATGGATTCGGAGGGCAAACAATAGAAAAAATTCATTACCAGTGGTTATTTAAGGCATTTATCGGTTAGCAATAAACTGAAAGGTAAGGCAACAGAGGCCAAATTGAATTGCGAACATAGGTAAAGCGTTAAGACGGAGTGACAGCTGCTGGCACACTTTGTTGTCCGCGGTATCTAACTAACCGCATAAAGTGACAAATCCATAAATGCGATGCACCTGCATTCTGATAGGCAAACTGCTGTCTCCTGATGATTGTTTCAATGCATTCATTGAAAATGAAATATTATCTTTGCAATCTCACTGCTCCGACTTCTGTGGCCAACCAGAAGTATGTAAACATGCAGGAAACTCATCGGTGTTATCGCAGAACAAATCGGTGACGGGCAAGCCAGGCTGCTTGTTTCTTCGGCTCACCCGACTGCACATGAAACTCTGTAACGATTCGTTTATTCCGTCGGAGCTACAAGGCGAGAACGTTCAAAATTGACTGGAAGATTATATCGTTCACCCTTGTAGACTTCATACATGCATTCTGTGTGCAGTTTGTAGCCTAGTTCTTTCAGCGCAGCACCAATGACATCATCCCACACCCTGTTTTGCATTTCACTTGCTTTGTTATGAGTGTTAAAGTGCATGAAGATCATATGGCGCATAGAGGGAGGGGGCTTGTGCGCGTGTGTGAGTGTGTGTGTGCGTGTGTCATCTTAACGTCTACAAAACTCAATGTGTACAAACTCCTCTTAAGTAGCAGTTTTTAGAGCACAATAACATGCAAATAGCGCAAAAGTTACGGGCAGCGTTCACTTCGTATTTTCAAGAGAGATAGCTACAGACTTCTCTATTATGAAAGCCGTGTCCAACATTCAGAGGAATGTGAAGCATCTCTATTCTTGAAATCAGTACGAAGTGCACGTTGATCATAGACTTTCTTCACCCCGAGCACAAATAATTCGCACGCAATATTTCACTCAGTACAGTCCACATAGAACACAATAATCCAGTTCTACACCAGGAAATTAACAGAGCTAACCACGGACCATACGCTTTCGTACAGACTACCAAGTGATAATCCGAAAGTCACATCTGCGCCTCCCATACTAACGTTATAAGATGCCTCTCTGGCTGGTATATACACTCAATGACAACGGCACACGGCGCTACCAAAACACCTTACCGTTGCAATGTGCTGCCAGCGGAGCAGTTCTCACTTCGAGACTTTCCTACGGAGCCCCAATCCTCCGCGTGCTATGTGCTCGTCGTCTCGAACCACATATCGTCTTTACGAACGCAGCAGCATGTGTACGAGTGAAACTTTGGCTGGTATGCCAAAAACGGTATGCCGGAAACGGCTGAACACTTGATACTTTTCTGTAAAGGGCTTCACACTACAGTGGAAAGCAGCGGGGATGATTTATCCAAGGCATTGGGGTTTAAGTACAGTGAAGGGAAAGTAGATCTTAAGCGGGTAGAAGTAACCAAGCGAAGGTTATCTGATTGTTGGCTAAAATCAAGACAAGAGTAAAATTTTATCTCATGGCTAGGTGGCTTGAGCCGCCGCCCATTTTAAAAGGTTCAGCCGCAACCGAACCTCCGTCCGTCCGTCCGTCCGTCCGTCCGTTAGTCCATCCATCCATCCATCCATCCATCCATCCATCCATCCATCCATCCATCCATCCATCCATCCATCCATCCATCCATACATACATACATACATACATACATACATACATACATACATACATACATACATACATACATACATACATACATACATACATACATACATACATACACACACACACACACACACACACACACCACATACATACATACATACATACATACATACATACATACATACATACATACATACATACATACATACATACATACATACATACATACATACATACACACATACACATACATACATACATACATACATACATACATACATACATACATACATACATACATACATACATACATACATACATACATACATACATACATACATACATACATACATACATACATACATACATACATACATACATACATACATACATACATACATACATACATACATACATACATACATACATACATACATTGCACACACGTAAACGCCACACATGATCCGAACAGCGTCGATAAAACACCTGAATCCGGTTCCTCTGCACAGTAAACGTGCACTGTTAGATCGCACTTCAAACCTGAAGGCATTAAATTAGCTTGTGCATTGTTGGATTACATATGCGCCGTGAGCATTTTGCTGTGTTCATCACTCTCGATTGCGGCACGTCAGCTTGAATCGAGCGCAGTGTGAATTAGAGTAGCACTGGTCACTTCCACTCTAATCTCTGCATATATGTCTGGTATAATATTTGCGCCATGTTAAGAATAGGTGTTAGCATGCGTGGAACCAAATGTCTAGCGCGGGTTTGTCCAAGATGGTCGCGACAATTTGCAGTAAGGCTTGTGCTAGTACAGCGGTATGTTCTCTCAGCATGCAGAAAATAAATTTCACATAGTGTCTTTTTCCACAGCCCTCGTATTTCAGGAACTGACCTTCCGAGAGTGCGTTCTTGTGTGTACACCTTATAGAGGTTACACGACCAGAGTCCTGTCTAACCTTTGATATTTGAGGTAGCGCACGGTAGGGTAATCAGGTTTAGAACGCCAGGGAAAAATCCGCGTGCTAGAGAAAAATGCACAGAAGCCAGATATTCAAATCTGAGTAATTAGAAGAGACAGTTTCATAACTTCTCCAGCTCCTACATTTTTTTTTTGTCCTGCCTTTATTTTGCTCCGAAAGTGCCTCGTTATTGCAGTTATACAGCTTTGCGGCAGAGCAACTATTCCGGGCTAGCAGCACAAGAATCTTAACGACTACTTGTGAAGCATGCGCGTTCAATGTGCTCTCAATAGCGCTTCTGCGAAATGGAAGCCTTTAAGTTTTTTCCGCTGTGGCTGTTTTTTTGCAGAGACTCGAGGCGCAAATGAACCTGATCATGAACAAGCACTTTCTTT
The DNA here is from genome assembly GCA_030143305.2 of Amblyomma americanum. NCBI lineage: Eukaryota > Metazoa > Arthropoda > Arachnida > Ixodida > Ixodidae > Amblyomma > Amblyomma americanum. The sequence goes on along the minus strand of JARKHS020011478.1, from coordinate 190,004 downwards.
TCATGAGCGTTTAGAGCACTCTCGCAACGATGTAGTACCTTTCATACTGCATAATTGCGCCAAATAACCATAGTCTACAGTTGATAGTGCTGCACATAAGAGGTGAGACGCGTACGCGTTCAACATCCCGGTTCAGCAGCACAGTTTACGGCCATCTAGTTTTTGTCAAACCTGCCGCTGCCACCAAATGCAAGTTTTAAGCCCAGCAATGTCTGGAAGGGTGCGCCTTTTCCAGCATGGACTCTACAATTTATATATTTCAGATATTCGTTTAAGCTGCAAACAGATAGCTCTATGAGTAGTGGTAGATATTAGTGCACATTCCGTGGTGTTTCTGACGACCACCCTGTTGAATGGGTTAGATAAAAAAACTTGCAAACTAGATGTAAAGTGCTGTACGTCGAGATGCATCGGAAATCGCAGTCTTTCAGAGTAGTAGTTCTAATACAGAAAAAATTTGTCAGGAGAGGGCCTTCAGCAGGCTCATATATTATAAATTAGCGGCGATATTTTTAAAGCCGCTATCGTTTTATTTTTCTTATATAATCAAGCAGTGCAACCTCCATCTCAACCTTACATTTTCTTTCCCAAATTCGTTTAACAAATATCCAATTTACTTCTCTTCTAGGAAATAACCCTCGGCGGGCCATCATCTTTACAGCTGAACAGACCAAATGCGCCTTGACAAAGGAGCTCTTTCCCGTCCTGCAGCGGGCCACGGAGCACTTTTGTTTCATTTCAAAGTGGTGTAAACACTCTGTCGAACAAATTACTAGAAAGAGCGCAACAACACGCCTTGGGACAAATGCGCGCAGCGCTAACCACTGCTATTGCCATGCCATCTCTCGGCGAGTGGCTGAAACGTGCACACACGGCTCGACACTCCCGTTCGATTCAAAGCGGCGTCGTTCCGGCGCCTGTTCCTATTCTTCCACCAAGCTCTGTCAGTCATCTGCTTTTTCAGCATCACGCTTTTACGTGAACCAGTTGAAAGCAAAGCGAGCAACGAACAATCCCCAGCTCCGCATTGAAGAATAAAAAAAAAGAGAGAATGGACAAAGTCACGCCTCGTGATGTGCAGTGCGTGCGAGCGCGTACGCTGCAGCTCATATAGAAATTGCCTCAAATCTGACGCCGTGAAACCACCAAGAATAGTTCATGTTTACAGGTGTTCGTTGCAGTTCTTGTTTGCATGCATGCACGCTTTTGCCCTCCACTGTAATGCAATCCGCCGTAATGCGTCAAAAAGCTTCGGTTGCTTATAGTTTTTGTTCGAAGGTGTGGTGCGCTAGACCGACAGTTGCTGCTTCGTCACCACGTGAAGGGGTCATGACATGAAGAATTTTTGAGCTTGCTCTTTTTACTGTACTACTGAAGAAAACAAGTTGCCTCAGAATATGGCTACTCCTCAAAGCGGATTCTTCTTTTGTGCCTTGAAATTAAAATTTTCTTGAGCAGCGTTAAAGGTACACTGAGGACTAAATGAAGTTGGTTTGTGTCTGTAGACTACGCAGCTTTTTTAAAGTACAGAACAGCAATAAAAACGACATATTCAGGAAAACTTTGCGCGGATTAACACAAGATGTGGGTGTGTGTGTGTGCGTGTTTCTTCCTCCCGTCTTGTGTTAACCTGCGCAAAGTTTTCCCTAATATGTCACTACACCAACTGGCCCAAAGTTCCAATCTACCAAAGAAGCGCAATTTAGGTGTCGCCATCACCGGTCAATTATATTAAGAACGCCTGAGGAAAGTGGAAGATAACAGGTGGGCAGTTAAAGTATTTAAATGCTCATACAGGAAGAGCGTTGACTCACAGTGGTTGAAAAAGACCAGGAAACAAACCAGTTATTATACAGAAATTAAGGACGAGTAAATAAAAAACTTTTAACGACAGGTAAAAAATGCTAAAATTAAGAACTGGATTTATTGAATGAAAGAGAAACAGACTGTAGGGCTTTGCAGAATTTAGAAAAGGCACATCAGGAAAGAATTGTTCTATAATAAATGAAAGGTAGCGTCCTGTTATCTGATGCTAGATCAGGGTGTCCTGAAAAATGAAGCTACAAAAATAAATTTATCCAAGAGATGACATATGAGGCAGCATACGGTAAATCTATAAAAACAGTTGAATATCTCACACTAGAATGTCCCGGCATCCATGCGCATGTCGATGCCGGCACAGCCATCCTCCTTGATGATGATGATGAAAACGTTTTATTTGAACTCAAATTGGTATTCTGGTTCCTTATTCCTTGAACAAATTGGGCCTTGCAGCCGCTCTGCCCTTTCGGCTGGCCGCTGCTGAATTTAGGGTCTGACCTGAACAGCATTTCCTCGCACCGCTTAATAACATGTTATCTATACTCCACAGGGCCTCAAGGAGAGCGACTGAGAATAATAAAAATCATCATTCGCCTTCATGCTGAGGAGCTTAAAGATAACAATGCCCATGTGAATGAGCCTGCGGAAGAAGTAAGCAGAAAAGGATTGGATAATTTTAGGCTCAAAAGGCGAAGCGGTGACGTAAGGTTGCAATTCAAGAATAAAAACTGTATTTAAAAAAGCGAATTTATCTGTAATATCATTAAGCTTGACGGTTTGCTTCCAGAAATACAGAGAAAGATAAAATCCGAGCATGGTGGCCATTGCCGACACCATATTTCAAAGGGGACGCTCCTATATTTCATCTATCTATCCATTTCTGAGTAAAAACTTCGTGCCCCCACACCAAATTTCGGCGTGGATCCCAGAGAGTATGCAACACCGTCATTCACTTCAAAACGGCTGCAAGCAGTCCCTCTCGCTGTGGACGTCACGCGTTTCAATCCGCTGGTGGGAGAAGATTTTGAATTCAATGTTCCCTGCCATAAACGTGTCTTTTAGAAAAAGGCAGATAATTAATTTGTACTGATGCCAATAATTTTATGCCGTTGTTCCCTGTGCGTAATATATTTACGCCTGAAATTCTCTCTCTTTAAATGCCTCCTTTTTATGCTCATGGCAAATGTTCGCGATACGCCCTTCACATGAATGAAACCTTTTTCGTAGCCTGTGTATTTAGGAAAGGAGGTAACCAAAACAGAACAAATAAACAAATAAATTAAATTCTCAACGTGGATTTCTATACTTGCAAAAGATCTCGTGAAATTAACAAGATGTCTTGCAGAGAAAGAGGAGCAAGACAAAAGCACTTCTTTGGCAATATTAATTTTGACGAACAGTATGTCGATGGCAAACCGTGCCACGTCTCGCTGTAGGTCCTCGTTGGGCCCCGTCAAGCAGCTGTGCCAAGTAGGGACAGGGGGGGGGGGGGGGGGGGTCACTTAATGGGCGGAGACAAGAGCGACGGGGCAAGAGGAGAGGCAATAGTGGGAAGAGCAGCAAAGTGGGGCTGCTGCATGAGCTTGTACAGATGTAGCCTAGCGGACGTAAGGAATAATTTGAATTGCATGTTGCAAATGAAACTTAGGACTGTTTAAACAAGTAATTTGCTGAACTTTTTGTGACTTTTTAATATTACGTTCAAGCCTTGCTGAACAGTCGTGCGCTGACGTATTTTATCATTTTGAAATTTGAAAATCCAGGTGGCTGATAACTAGGTACAACAAGTGAAGGGATGACGCGTTGTAGAATGCCATAACGTCATTGCGTAATGGTGCTGCGAATTAATGAATCAAAGCATGAGTCGAAAATTCTGTGATGCGAGCGTTTGTCTCGGACAGATAGTAGCGCTTGATGCAAAGTGGTAGACTCGAAAATGGAAACGAAATTAGAAAAAAAGCGACTTCAGCTTAAGCTAAAAACCTGATACTGCATATTTTTAACCCAGTGCGGCAGAAATATTTGCCTCATTATCTTTGCGGAGTGACAGTGCAGAAGAGAAACTAAGAAACTGAGCAACCACTAGTACACGCTTCACCGTCGCAATTATATCATAAGTGGAATAGTCTGGGGGCCCTGCTTGTTTAGTTATATCTACTTGTGCGTGAAATCGACGCTTAAAAGGAGTCTATGCAGTAAGCACGCGTCAGGGTCCGGAATTCCACTCGGAGCAAAAGTATGGTCGCGTATTCATGCAGTTAAACCGAGTAGAACGTGCGAAAGCATTTGAGGCAACACCACCTCAAGGGCAACCGCATTCAAGATCTTATCGTCTGCGCTATCGGTAGCTGCGAGCAGGGAGGGAGGGATGGAGGGGGGAGGGGGGGTTAACGGAGCAGCTGCGCAAGGCCTCCGCCGCTCGGGCTCCGTCAAAGACTGAGGCTTCACACAAACACCGGATTTTTCAGCTTTGCTAGTGAAGTATTTTTTTCGCACTAACAAGTCATTTTCGCGCCTTGCCTTTTGAAGAAGGATATTCCAAGCGTGTGGCTGGGCCTCATATCTCTCAAGTGGTGTGGTCTAGGGAAAACGAAAACTGCACGGAGGCCAGTACTGAGGTGGCTCTTTGCTTAAGCATCGGCCCTCCCACTTCCATCGGTCCCGCAGTGCCCAGGGACCCACTGAAACACTATGCGGAGTGGACTTCTTCTTGAGCAGATGAAAGGAGCTCAGTGATGTCTGATGTCAAGGACTGGTAGGCAGTGTGGCGTAGGAAACGCTCTAAAATTTGTAGCGCAGGTTCTGTGGATATAAACCGCTCTTGAGATTGTTCCTCACAGATGTGCCGCAGTGCACATCTGTGGATGTGCACTTCTCCCCGAAGTGCCAAAAGCTCAGCAGAGGTTGATGTCGAATTATGGCTTAAAAAGAAAATTTCGAGTCAACTCCTGAGCGGCAAACGTCACAGCTGCAGTCGATGTCATTGGTTACAAAGACCAGTCAATGGACGCGTGAACGTAGTTCTGAGGTTCTGACCAGATGTACGCCAGAGCAGGTTCCTTCAGTCCGCTAACTGGTACCATGGATTTGTTTAATACTGCATGTACTTGGTTCATGATGCGCAAGAGGCACAGTGAGTCAGGTCCTTTTGTTTCGCTCTATTCGTTATGTTCTTGGGCGGGCCTTTGCGAACCAATCTCACGTGCGCCATCGTTCAGGGAAGAAGGTTGAGTCGCTTTAGCGTAATGAGCAGATTCTCGCATCGATTGCATCCCTTGAAGTATCTGTGTGTGGGAGAGGGGGATACAGTGCAATGGATTGTTCGCATTGCTTTGCACTCATGACGGCGGAAGCTAATTGACAGTACATTCCCAGAAGCGACTGGCGGCATTCCAAAATTTTACCCGAATTGTGCTGGACAACTGTTAAAAGAGTATTCCCCCCCCCCCAACTTGACTCCGGTGCCCTCCTGCACTAGCTGATTGCCTTTCAGGCGGGCTACGATTTCTTCTGTTTTTTTTTAATTTCAGTAACAGTCGTACTCTTTGTCGTACTGGGGCAGTCAGTGCGTAGGTGCATTGAAACAAGCTCCTGCTTTCCCCGGAAACAATGCAAATTTTTGACGTTTTCAAAAGGTTTAAATAAAAGTCATGTCATTTTGCGGAATGTGTGTGTTCGTTACAGGAGCATGCGACTTTATCGAGTGCCCTGGTCTTGACAACCGAGAGCCCGTTTGAAAGGTGTCGTATTATAGTAATCAATTCAATGTAAATGAAGCGCTCATATTTAGGTGTAGTCTTGAGCAAAGGCTGCTCATTTTCATAGTAAAATAACGCAGTAGCAAGAAATGGGTTTACAACATTCTGTATAGCTCAAGTCAGACCAGAATATGCTCCTGTCGATAAAGCCTCAGTGTTGGCTTCTTCAACCAGCAGAGCAAGAAGCTTCCTTTGAGTCCGCCTGAAAACATCAATTCGCTGACTTTTAAGCACATTGTCCAAAGACGAGGTGAAAGTGGTTCCACAACGATAGTTTCCCACTATGGCCTAGGTTACACAAAACGGTCTTAGAGCATAAACATCTATTTATACGTTTATGACCAGTAAATCATGTTTATCACCCCACTGCTGCATGACATTCATCAAGTGCATGCCCCTTTCTGCGTTGGCAAGATTCCAAATGAATTGGTGGTGGTGAAAACATTTATTACGGATGAATAGGAGGTATGTTTGGATCAGCCCGTAAGGGACCGATCCGTACAAGCACTAGGTGGAGGTCCCTAGTATGGGACCCCAGTGGCGGTTGCCGCCGCCCGGGCGCGCCCGACTAAGGCTTGTTGGGCCTGTAAGTCGTGGCAGCCGAGCAGGGTCGCCTCCCAGTCCTCCCGGGTTGGGTTGGGGATGGGGGGAATAGCGGGGTTGGAGGGGCAGGCCCAAACCATGTGATAGGTGTCAGAGGACACTGCACTACAGTGTGGGCAGCTGCCACTAAAGGAGGGGTCAAAATGTTTTAGCGCTGCCGGGCACAGCAATGTATTGGTGAGAAGGCGGAGAAAGAGCCGCTCATCCGCCTTCTTCAGGCCTTTACATGGACTAGGGTAAAGGCGATGACAATTTTGATAATATGTTGTAATATCTTTGAATGTATAGACCGGAATAAAATCGAGTTCCTGATCGGATGGGGAGGAGAAAACAGCCCGGTGAGAGAGCGCGCGGGCGGCTGCGTCTGCTGCCTCGTTTCCTGCCAACCCCTGATGAGCAGGGGCCCATATGAGGTAACGGTGTGCGGGGTCCGTATCCCGTATGCAATTTTGGTATATTCGATAGGCTAGGAAGGGAGTGCAGCCTTGTTCGACGTTCCGACAGGCCCCTCGTGAGTCGGTGATTATGTATTTTGAATTGGAATGTGAGGCCGCGAGTGCAATCGCGACCTCTTCTGCTTGTGTTACACTGCGGGCTCTGAAAGTTAGGCCGTTAACTGTGTTGCTGTTGTGAACTACCGCGGCCGTGTACCATCCCCCGTGGTGAGGGCCGGAGGAGTCCACGTAGTAGACACCTGTTTTGTTGCCATAATATCGGGCTAGCGCTTCCGCTCGTGCCAGGCGCCGACCATTATGGTCTTCGTGTGACATGTTTGCTGGAAGAGGCCGCACGTGGAGGGCACGTCTCCACAGTTCCGGGATGCGAAACCTGTCTTCCAACGGAGGGGTGTGTTGGATATGGAGTCGAGCAAGAAGGCGGCGACCCGACTCTTTTAGCGACAGGCGCGTGTACTGGTTTGTAAGGTGCGCCTCCCGGAGCTCCCGGAAAGTGTTCACCACCCCAAGAGCCATAAGCCGGCTGTTTGAAGTAGTGATGGGGAGGTCAAGGGCACGTTTAACAATTTTGCGAAGGATGACCTCTAGGGCGTCCTCCTCTTGTTTCCGTAGGTGGAGATAAGGAGTCGAATAGAGAATTCGACTAGTTACGAAGGCGTTTGCCAGCCGCAAGGCATCCTTACTTCGTAACCCTCCGCGTTTGTTGGAAACCCGGCGGACCATGCGGCCCACCTGGTCCCCCACCTTGCGGAGTTTGGCCAATGTAGAGTCTGGCCGCCTGTGTTTGTGGATGTAGAGTCCGAGTACCCGTATCTCATCACTTTCGCGTATGGGACCGCTCTCAAGAGAGAGAGATATTTTAGTTGTGCACTTCTGTGAGGGGCGGAGGTGCACAAATTCCGATTTTTGAGGGGAACATTGAAGACCGCAGCGGCGGGCGTAGCGGTCTACTATCGTCGCCGCTGTTTGCAGGTTGGTTTCAATGTCTCCTGTGCTGCCCTGTGTGGCCCAGAGAGTGATGTCATCGGCGTACAGGGCGTGCTGCACGCCGGCGACACCACTCAGCTGGGCCGGCAGGTGCATCATGGCCAGATTAAAGAGCAGCGGGGAAAGTACCGCGCCTTGAGGGGTTCCCCGCGTGCCGAGTAGGTAAGGACCATGGTCTCTATCTTGAATTCGAATGTAGGATTGACGATCCATTAAAAATTGGCTTATGTATTGGAATGTGTTGAGGCCACAGTCGGTGTGACTTAGGTTAGTGAGTATGATCTCATGTGTTACATTGTCAAATGCCCCTTTAAGATCCAGGGCGAGTACTACCCGGTCATTATGGGGGCAATCGAGGGGGTCAAGGACTTCCCGATTGAGTTGCAGGAAGACATCCTGTGCGGATCTGTGTGGGCGGAATCCGAACATGGTGCTCGCAAAGACTTGTTTGTGTTCAAGATATGTAGATAACCGATCCCGCACCATCGTCTCCATTAGTTTGCCCACACATGAGGTGAGAGAGATGGGGCGGAGGTTATCTGTGTCAATTTGTTTGCCAGCTTTAGGAATAAAAGTCACCAAAGCCGTTTTCCAATCGATTGGCAGGGGGGTGTCCCCGCGCCAAATCGCATTGACGTATTCCAGGAGCGACTGGTATGCCAAGTCGGGCAGGTTCGTCAAAAGCTTGACGGTGACCTTATCCCGTCCTGGCGCAGTGCCCCGTTTCATTTTGGCGAGAGCCGCCCGCAGATCATGGAGCTGGAAAGGTTGATCCAGCTCCGTGTTCTCTCTGCCTGCATAAGAGTACGCAGATCCACGGGGGTCTTGGGCTGTACACAGATAGTGGTCCCAAAGTTTCTGTGCCAGTTGAGTCGTGTTGCCAGGAAAATGGTGCATGGCTCGCTGCAAATGTTTTTGTGTTTCGGTTCGTGTTTGGGTTGGGTCGAGTAGGGCTCGAAAGAGACGCCAAGTGTTTCGGCTGGACATTTGTCGCGCGGCCGTGTTGCATCTATCTACCCAGTTGGAGTCGGCGATTTGGGCCGCGTACTCTGCCGCTTTCTGGGTAAGCTCGGCAATTCGAGCTTTAAGCTTTCTGTTGTGTTTCTGGCGTCGCCAACGGCGGACGATGCTGCGACGGGCTTCCCAGAGGTGTAGAAGGTGGTTATCCACGTCCGTGAGCGCCTCTGAGAGCTGGATGTGTGTTTCATGCGAGGAAAGGTGTGCCAGCAGCTGTTGGGACCATGCTGTGTAGCCTTGCGCAGAAATGGGTGTATTATCAAGTGAGTTAAAATTTTGCCTGAATTTCGTCCAATCTGGGATATGGGCTTGTGTTCTGGGACGCTTGAGGGGGCGTGTGCGTAGTGTAGTGTTAATGATGCAGTGGTCGCTACCGAGGGTCTCCTCGGTGTTGAGCCAGTCTGCGTGTTGTATGTTGCGAGTGAAGGTTAAGTCCGGACAGGTATCCCGTGTCACGGAATTTCCTAGCCGGGTTGGGTGGACAGGGTCCGTGTGGAGGGTGAGGCCCAACGTGGACGCAAGCTCCGCCAGCTTACGCCCGCGTGAGTCCTCCTTGCGATACCCCCATTGCTGACTGGGAGCGTTAAAGTCGCCCACAATAAGCAGGGGATCGCGGCCCGCTACTCTTAGCGCGCGGCTAAAGAGGTCCGCAAAAGTCACTCGCTTTAGTTTGGGAGAGCAGTACACGTTGAGTATATGCGACGGTGGGTCCCTGCGGCGGACTGGTAGGAGGGTCACCATTACATAAGAGTACCCTAGTGGGAGGTCGAGATCCACTAGATTTGCTGTGTAGTCTTTGTGGACAAGAAGACAAGACGCGGGATCCTGTTGGAACGTCGTGTAATTTGTAATTGTGGCGCCCAGGCCTGGCTCTTGGAGGGCAACCACGGCTGGTAAGGACTCGAAATTTTCAAGGTAGAGGCGGAAATTGGCCCGCTTAGTGCGGTCCTTAAAGCCTCTACAGTTCCACTGTGTTATTGAAGTTGACATGGCCGAATTGGAGATGGCGGAATTCCTTTGATTAAGGTGTCTCGCCATGATTTAAAATTGGGGGGGGGGGGGAGGAGGAGGGATTGGCTGCCTCAGAGCCAGCTACTTGTGCCATCAAGGGGGTGATGACGGAAGGAGCGGGGCAGTTGTCCTCATTGTCCGAATCAATAATCAGACGGGTGAATTTTGAAGGGCGGGATACGTCCCTAATGGGTCCTGTCCGACGGAGGAGGCGGGGGTTGTCCGAGATGTGTTTTGAGACCACCGCGGGGACGGCAGATTTGACCTTTGTCAAGATCTGGTCCATGGCGGTCTCGATCATATATCGCAATTTAGAGGTTAAGCGCTCCTCCATCGCAGAGATGGCTGTCACGAGGGCAGGCGAGATCTCCGCGTCGCTCTCCATTGCGTCCGAGTTCTGCGGGCTCGGTGCGGCGGACGCCAATTTTGATTCTAAATTTTGAATTTTGTTGAGCAAAAGCTCGTTCTGTGCCCGGAGCACGTCTATCTGTTTTTTGTATTCCGCGTCGAGTGCGGAGACGGTTACGGGGGAGGGTGAGGGATGGGAGGAAGAGGAGGCGATCTCAGCCCAGCTGCTCACCTGTTTGTGGTGTTGAGGCGCTGATGCCCGGGCGTCGGCAGCGCCAATTGTCTTGAGGGCCGGGAAGTGGCCAGTGTCTCTGCCGCTGGGCGGTGGAGGCGCCGTCTTCTTCCCGGGCGCTGGTTTCACCGACGGTGAAGAAGGTGACGATGTCTTGTGGTCGGTGCCGTGAGCACCACGCGGCGTTCCGCCACCGGCACCTGGTTTTGAATGACTTGGCTGCTTGCCAGGTCGCTGGTTTTTTGGCACCTCTGGGCGCTTAGCCTTGGGGCCATGCACCTTGAGCTGCCGGAATTTTCCCGTGCAGTCGCGGGAGTTGGTAGCGTGGGCTTGCCCACAGACTGCACAGGACAGACTGCATTCATGCTGCGCCTTGACTCCGTCGACGGTCGGCGCCGTTTGGCCACACAGGCCGCACTTTTCATCCGGGCAGGGGCAGGTGTCTGCTCGGTGGCCCACAGTGCCGCACCGCACGCAGGCTGGAATGGTTCTCTTGTACGGACGCACAAGGGTCACCTCAGAGTTGTAATGCACATATCGCGGCACCACTTTTCCCACGAAGGTGAGCGACGCGACGTCGGATTTGCCAAGCTTGCGGATATCGGCAAGCTCTCCAGCACGCCACTGGATCTTGTTTTGGAGGGACTCACTGGTCTCGTGCTTGGCCACGGTGATGACGCCGCGGCACACGTCTCCAGTGAGTTTCAACTGGCCGTACATGGAGAGTTGGCCCTTCGGTGATGTTAGTTGAAAATCCCGCAGAAGCTTGTCCGCGACGTGCGGCTCTCTGGTGCCTGCGACGATCAGTTTTTGCTCCCATGTGGGGAGCAGGCTGAGGGATGCTGCGGCCTTGGCGCCCAGGTAGTCCGCGAACGCTGCTCCCAGCTCGCCATGTTGGTAGACATCCCTGAGAGCGACGGTCACCCGGGGCTTCAGGATGATGACGATGTCTTCTGGATGAAGACGCGGCAGTGGCTTTGGTTTCCAAGAGGGTCCGGTCTTAGACTGGGCCCCTCCGTGAAGCGCTGCAGCGCGCGCAGCAGCGCTTTGCCGTGTTGAGCGGCCTGCCGACGTGGCGTCCGCATTCTTGGAGGCGGCGTCCCGCTTGCGGGAGCGGCGTTCCACTAGCTTGAAGAGCCTGGGGTTCTCGATGGGCGCAGTATCCGGACTCTCAGGCGCTGGAGCTGAAGGAACCTCGGACCAGGCCATGGCGTCCGGGTCGTAGCCGCGTTGTACTTTTTGGGCAGCCATCTTGACACGAGTGGGCGACTCACTCACGGCCGAGCGTCGGCGTAGGCGTTAGGCCTAGCGCCGTCGCCACGAAACGCAAGTGAGGATCGGCCCTAAAATGCGTAAATGTTGCCCCACGTGTGCGTGAGTGGTGTCCACAGGTAGCTGTCGACTTCGCAAACACAGACGCGGCTGTGTTGACGGGGTTCCGGCCGAGGAACCGTGGCTCCAGCCAAAAGTTGGTGGAGACGATGCGCTGTATGTCCACTCGCTTCGCGCGCTCACAGCGCCACCCTCCAAATGAATTAATTTTACCAACGTGCGGGATGCACGCTTGATTCATGTGTGGGTGTAGCGTCTAAAGCTGAAAATTAGCTTTTGGTTTTTGGGGAAAGGAACTGGCGCAGCATCATTCTCACATCTCGGCTGACACCTGAACCGTACCGCGAGAGAAGGGATAAAGGAGGGAGTGAAAGAATAAAGGAAGAAAGAGGTGCCGTCGTGGAGGGCTCCGGAATAATTTCGACCACCTGGGGATCTTTAACGTGCACTGACATCGCACAGCCGCCGCGGTCGGGTTCGAACCCGGTAACTCCGGATCAGTAGCCGAGCGCCCTAACCACTTAGACACCACGGCGAGTCCTTACTGGAATTCAAAATTGGTTTCTGTGGAAAGGAAATGGCGCAGTATGTTCTCACAGATAGGCCGACACCTGAACCGCTCCGTAAGGGAAGAAATAAGGAGGAAGTGAAAGAAGAAACAAAAGAAGAGGTGCGTAGTGGAGGGCTTCGAAATAATTTCGACCACCTGGGGACCTTTAACGTGCACTGACATCGCACAGCACACGGGCGCCCTAGCGTTTCGCCTCCATCGAAACGCAGCCGCCGCGGTCGGGTTCCAACCCGGGTACTCCGATTCAGAAGCCGAGCGCTCTAACCACTTAGACACCACGGCGAGTCCTTACTGAAATTGAAAATTGGTTTCTGTGGAAAGGAAATGGCACAGTATGTTCTCACAGATAGGCCGACACCTGAACCGCTCCGTAAGGGAAGAAATAAGGAGGAAGTGAAAGAAGAAACAAAGAAAGAGGTGCGTAGTGGAGGGCTCCGAAATAATTTCGACCACCTGGGGATCTTTAACGTGCACTGACATCGCACAGCACACGGGCGCCCTAGCGTTTCGCCTCCATCGAAACGCAGCCGCCGCGGTCGGGTTCGAACCCGGTAACTCCGGATCAGTAGCCGAGCGCCCTAACCACTTAGACACCACGGCGAGTCCTTACTGAAATTGAAAATTGGTTTCTGTGGAAAGGAAATGGCGCATTATGTTCTCACAGATAGGCCGACACCTGAACCGCTCCGTAAGGGAAGAAATAAGGAGGAAGTGAAAGAAGAAACAAAGGAAGAGGTGCGTAGTGGAGGGCTCCGAAATAATTTCGACCACCCGGGGGTCTTTAACGTGCACTGACATCGCACAGCACACTGGAGTCTTTGCGTTTCGCCTCCATTGAGACGCGGCCGCCGCGGTCGGCTTCGAACCCGGGCGCATAGCTTTAGTGCCGCGTTTCTGCAACAACGTTGAGAATGCCAGCGCACGCAGCGCACATCTGTCACTACCGTCACGTAGCTTAAAGCTCGGCCGATGAGTCCACTGTCTCGGGGGCCCAGTTATGCGCCTTTCCTTTGCTAACCGAAGAGCCTATAGCGATTGCAAGGCTATGACGCGCGCTGCAGCACGAGCGCGGCGATGAAGGCAGCACGGCGCAGCAGAAGTTTATTTTTCCCCGATGTAGGAGGCCCCCTACTCCCCGCCCCTGACACGCAGGCTCAAGGGACGGGGGCCGGGAGATCCGCGACTTAAGATAGTCGAAGTTACAGCGTTTCTTTGCGGCTTCCCTCGTCAGAAGGATGAATTGTTGATTGTTCGACAGGGGGCTCAATTCGCACAAGACCTCCGAGTCATCTCAATTTGTAATGGTCTTTCTGACGCTAGCGGAGTCAGGACATTAGCAGATTATGTGATCATGATGTCAGTGCACGTTAAACATCCCAGGTGGTCGAAATTATTCCGGAGCCCTCCACTACGGCACCTCTTCTTCCTTTCTTCTTTCACTCCCTCCTTTATCCCTTCCCTTACGGCGCGGTTCAGGTGTCCAACGATATATGAGACAGATACTGCGTCATTTCCTTTCCCCCAAAAAAGCAATTATTATTATTAATCGGATTGCGTCTAAGCTGCTTTAGGAGTCGTCCGTAACGCCGCCATATTGAGCTACGCGAGGCACGCTCTCTCGATCATGAATATCGCCAATCCTTGCATAGTCAAGGAGACTGTCCAAATCACTACATTTTTGGAATTTTCATCGGGTGCGTTGTCGCTTTTGTGCTTCTAACTGCCTTCTGCAGGAAGACAGCCGCAAACATCTTCGCAGCTCTACATGAAAAACCAGAAAAAAAATGGCTGAAAGGCTCGTTTAGATATAACGTTAATGGTTTATATTATTTTTTCAATGTATACTCATAATTTTTTTTCTCAGCAGGTAATGAAAAGTGGACGAAGTGGCTGCAATGCAGCTGCAACGCGACAAAAGAGTAGGTATGTTCTGTGGATGGGAGATCCACTAGGTGGCGCCGCCCTGTTTAGCTGGCTGCCTATCGAGCTCCGCTTTCACCTGCCCCTGGCCTAATCCAGGGCTTCGCCCGCCCCTGGATTTCCTCTCCATCGTTTCCGGAAGGCTTCCGAAGCACGTGGATACCATCGGCATCACGGCCCGCTGCCGGGCTGGCCCTTCAAGCGCCTCCAAAAGTCTGAAGCGGCGCGGCGCCTCGCTAACCCTAACGCGCCGCGCCTGCACCTCTGCAATGCAGCGTCTCACGAAGCCCCTGCAGCCCAGACCCACTGATGCCGCCACCGCGGGGCCTACTCCAACCGCCCACGCCACCGCGCAAAATCCTGTCGCAACCAACACTGTGAGCGACGCTGGGAGCTCCGGATCGACGGCCGCGGCGCAGCCGGCAGCGTTCGTCGTCGCCGCAGCGTCCACTGCTCGCCAACTCCACGCTCTAAGAGACGTCAACACCTTTGGGCCCATAGACGCGTCGCAGCCGCCTGCGTTCGTCGACGCCGCCGGTGCCGCCGCGCCTACACCAGCCACATTACCCGCTGACACCAAGACCTGCAGCCCGGCACCAGCGTCGCAGATTGCGCCCCAGGCTGACGATTCGTCGGCAGACATGGACTTCATGGCGTCCCCGGTAGACGACACTCCATCCCCGGAAATCGGCTGGAGCACCATCGGTGCCGGCCGTAAGCCTGCTTCCGCCACCCGACCCCGCTCCGAGCTCATCACTGTTGGCATACAACTCCCTCCTGGTACCCTCAATCCCAAGCTGCCTCTCTACGACGTGCTCGCCGCAGTCACCTCCGCTGCACAACTTTCCTCCAAGACCAGTGCAGACATCACCCTTCAGGCCAAGCCAGCCCAAAGCCTTGTGTTTTTAAAAACTCATTCTCCTCTCACCGCCCACCTCCTACTTTCTATCACGCACCTTCACCTTCACGGTAAGCCTGTCAGCATCAAAACTTATTCCCCCCATCCTCCCATCTCATGCCTCGGCGTCATCCATAACGCCGGTGGCCACTTCACTCCTGATGAGCTCATGCATGAACTAGAATCTTTCAAAACAGATATTCTCGCTGCTCGCATGATGGGATCCACTCAATCAGTGCTCATAACGTTCGCTGGTACCGTCATCCCCCACTTTGTATATTTCAAACGAGTTGCCTTCCGGTGCCGTCCTCATAAACCTAAGCCTCCCACCTGCACCCGTTGTCTCACTCTAGGCCACCGCGCCCACCAATGCCCCCAGCACAGCGTTCCGGCAAAGTGCCGTCGCTGTGCTGCTCCTCTACCCGCTGACCCTTCCGCTCATGTGTGTGCCCAGCCCTGGTGCGTTCATTGCCAGGTGAATACCCACCCCTCCCTCGACCCCACATGCCCCTTCCTCCTTGCTAAACAACGCGAGTGTGCTAAAGCTGCATACCTCCGACGCCTAGCTTTGCGCCGGGCCACTCAACCCACCACCCCCTCCTCCTCCTCCTCGTCCTCCTCCTCTAATCATGAATATCCATCAGCTCCGATCACGTCACCACCAGGCTCCTTCGCCGCCATAGTTAAAGGATCCTCGGTGCCAGCGTCCCTCTCTTCCACTACACCACCCTCTCCATCCTTGACTGACGCGAGCCGCTCCTTCGACCTCCGGCTCGCAATGCTGGAACGCCAGCAGCGAGAGCAGCAGCGCATTTCCCACGATCTACAACAGCAGATACATGCCTTGACTCAAACCCTCCAGACAACCACCTCCTCTCTTACCTCCCAGCTTAGCAAGCTAAATGAGCACCTTGCCACGTTCCCCACTCCCTCCTCCAGCGCCCAGGTCGCCCCTTTGGCTGACCTTGTCGAAACCACCACACAGGCACATCACACTCGCTTGGTTCAGCTGGAAACTTCGGTTCTCCAGATTCTTACCACCCTCCAAGCACAATCAAAGCAATTGGAATCTTTCACATCTATGCTCCAATCCGTCCATGAGTCACTGCCCCCGGCAAAAAAGAAGGAACGCGTACCATCGCGTTCCTCTCCACTCTCATAATGGCGTTTGGCGAGGACCTCGAAATTGTGCAGTGGAACTGCCGAAATCTTTGCCACAATAAGACCCCCCTCCACCAGTACCTACTCACCCGCCCCTCTCTGCCTCATTTTCTCCTTCTCCAGGAGACCCGGACGGCCCGCAATGTCCCAGGCTACCGCGCCTACCATGCCACTACGGCCACGCCACTTGCGTCTATTTATGTACGCAGTGACGTGCTCGTACGAGCAAATTGACATCCCCTCCACCCTCCTTAAATATTTAGTTTGTGTGGTTTATTACCACCCTTCTTCCCGCATCTCACTCGTCCTTTTGTCTTTTTACAACCCCCCTGTCACTTCCTCTTTATTCTCTGCTCTGGGCAAATTCCTTCACTCTCTTCCTTCTACCTCCCATCTCCTCTTTGGTGGTGACTTTAATGCCCCTCACACATTCTGGGGCTACCCACAAACCCTCAAACCCGGCCGCCTCCTGCATTGTCTGGCCCAGGAACGCCACCTCACCCTTCTTAATACTCCTGGCTCTCCTACTCGAGCGGGCATTGCCTCACAACGCCCCACGACACCCGACTTCACTTTCTCTCGGGGTTCACTTTCCTTTCACTGGCAGGTGACAGCCGAAACTCTTCTAAGTGACCACTTTCTCATCTATATCACCACCTCTCTTTCCCACATCCCTCGCTGTCATCCGGTTATTCACACTGACTGGCATGCTTTTCGCACTAATCTCGCCTCCGACTCCTTTCAATCCTACGACGACTGGACGTCGCGCATCTCTGCAGCGCTCACGTCCAGTAGCCGTCGCGTTCGCTCTCGTTACCCAATCCAGGACCCAGATCCACACCTTATCCGTTTATGGCGTCGCCGTAAACGTCTTCAACGCTCCTTTCGCTCCCAACCACACAATGCCCAACTTTCCTCCCGGATCACTGCTCTGCGGGCTGAGATCGTCACCCACTGCGCCTCCCTCGAGCATTCTCGTTGGAGTGCTCTTTGTGATGGCCTTGATTCTGCATTGCACTCGCGATCCGCATGGTCTCTCTTTAAATCCCTCCTTGGCAATAAGCCTGCCCTTGCTCCCACTCTAGCTAAAGCCCTCACTCAGGGGACTCCCTCCGAAGTTTTTGTTCAACTCGCCTCTCTCTACCTCCCGCCACCTCTGGCACCCTCCTACCCGGTGTACTCAGGTGGACCTAACCCCGATCTGGACCAATGCTTCACTCTCCGGGAGCTCGAATCTGCTCTGGCTGCTAATTCTACACGCTCGGCTCCCGGTGAGGATGCCATTACATACACCACACTTCGTAACCTTCCTGACTGCGCCAAAGAATTCCTCCTTCAAACCTACAATGAGGCCTGGGAGAGCGGCTGCTTGCCGAGCTCCTGGACATCCTCCCTTATTTCTATGATTCCAAAGCCGGGCAAACCTCCCTCTCTCTCTAACCTCCGCCCAATCTCCCTGACGTCGTGCGTTGGTAAGACCCTTCAGCGAATGGCTCTGACTCGCCTCTCTGATTTTCTTGAGGCACGGGAGTTCTTCCCCCATTCTCTCATTGGCTTCCGACGCCGCGTCTGTGCACAGGACATGTTTCTGATTCTCCAGCAAACGTTCCTGTCCCCTACACCCACTCAAATTTACGCACTTGTGACTGTCGATGTTCGCAAGGCCTTTGACGGTGTTTGCCACGATCACATCCTTTCTCAACTCGCCTCTTTGGATTGTGGCTCCCGCATGTACTCCTATATCCGCTCATTCCTCTCTAAACGTGTGGCTCGCTTTCGAGTAGATACCCACTTGTCTAACCCACACCACCTCACCCGTGGCACTCCTCAAGGTGCTGTTCTCTCTCCTACCCTTTTCAATCTCGCTATGGCCCCTCTCGCCTCCCAGCTAGCTGAAATTCCCGAGCTGCATCATATATTTTACGCCGATGACATCACTCTCTGGTGTTCATCTGGCTCTCCCGGTCACGTACAGGACACCCTGCAACGTGGCCTAGACTAATCGACTCCTTTCTCACCACCGCTGGCCTCTCTCCTCCTCCTGAGAAATCCGAGCTTCTCCTTCTCAACCATTCCTCCTACCAGCGCTCACACAACCACTTCGTCTCTCTCCACCTTTCTGGCTCTCCCATTCCTGTCGTCACACAGTGCAAAGTTCTTGGCTTCCCTTTGCATGCGGCTAAGAATGTGCAAGCCCTCCACCGCGCTGTCACCACCTGCCACTCTGTAACTCACCTCCTGCGGCGCGTGGTCACTCGACGCTCAGGTCTCCACGAGGCTCACGCGTGCCGCGTTGCCCACGCGCTGGCCCTCAACAAAATCTTGTACTTTGCACCCTACGCTTCCTTCAATCAGACTCAACTTAACGCTCTCGAGACTGCCCTTGTGGGCCTCTACAAGGCACCTCTCAACCTCCCTATCACTACCTCTACCACTAAGCTCTTTGCCACAGGCCTCTTCCATCCTCTTCGTTCTCTTCTCAGTCTCCATCGTGACTCGCAACTTGCCCGGCTTTCCCTTACCCGTCAGGGTCAGTGGTTATTGACTCAAGCGGGTATCTCGCCCATTCCAATCTCCCCGTTTACCTCTCCTATTCCCACCCCCGCTCCCAATCTTCGTATCCTTCCCCTCCCAACCAACATGTCCCCCGTCCTGCACGCCGGACGTCGTCATGCGGCCGCACAGCACCATTCCCCTCTCTTTGATACCCAGGGTGTAGCTTACACGGATGCCTCCTTCGTGGCTCCTCGAGGTTCCTGCGGCTACGCCCTGTACCATCCACACCTCCCTTCTCCTGAAACCCACACCAGCGGGCCGTATCTACACCCTCCAGACGCATTGTCCCTCGAAATCCTCGCCATTGCGCATGCCCTCCAGTCATTTGCCCTCCTTCCCTCTCTCCAAGAGTACACAGTCTATTCAGACTCACAAGCCGCTATACACCACATACAGAAACGCACCCTGACCCCTTCTCTCCAACAGAAGGTGAACGAGCGGTCTCCGCACTGCAGCCTTCCATCGTTTTCCTCCGCTGGGTCCCTGGGCATTCAGGGATTGACGGCAATGAGCTGGCCCATCAGCTCGCCCGCGACACTTTTCCGGGCACCGTTGATCCCCTGGCCCAAGCCCTCGGAAGACGGTGGGAGGCTCACCCTTCGCCGCACCATAAAAGAGGTCTACCTTGAGCTCCGCCTCGACAAACGCCTTTATCCTCCTCTTCATCCATCACTCACGGTGCCGGAGTCTCGCCTTCTTCGGCACATTCATATGAATGCAGTTATCACCCCGTCCCGCCTCTTCCTCTATCGCTATCGATCGGACCCTTCCTGTCCCAACTGCCCCTGCATCTATGCGGACCTGGCCCATTGCCTCTTCTATTGCCCGGCTGCTCAGCAGTCGGGTTCCTTCCCCACACCCTTTCTATCCATCACCACCTGGCTCGACTGGCTTGGCGCTGAAGGGGAAGAAGAACAGCGGCTTCTGGTCGCCCAGGCGGTCGACATGCTCGGCCTATAAATTATGGTCGAATAAAAGTCTTTACTACTACTACTATGTTCTGTGAAAGAGGCTTTGCGAAAAACTGAAATTCCAGCCTCTTGATCTTCCTGTCCCCTCACCTCTTTCATTTCATTTCTCCATTCTGCCTGCTATCCTTTATTAACGCGACCCCAGCTCAGGTGCTTGAGTATCGATGGCAGATGCCGGGGCTAGCAATAATCTTTTCCTTCCTTTTTACTATTATTTTAATAAACAACCACTACCACCACCACCACCATCACCACCACATCTTGATCTGACGTTCCTATGTGTTTTGCCAAGTGAAGAAGGTACCTAAAAAATCCCGGCACGGCTGTGCTTTCTGATCAGTGCGTCTGAACCGCGCAGCTGCCCATGATTTTGCTATTCAACATTCCACAGTTTTAAATCAAATGAACTGAGAAGACCGCCCTCAGGCCATTCCTTCATCCTCGGGCTATTTTAATTATATTTTTATTTAATCATCCTGAGGGCTCACTTGACTCGAAGTATGGGTGTGCAAAAAATAACTAGAATAGCATAATGAGCAAACACATTATACAAGACCTCCGTACAGCGAGATACATAATATACGAATACAATTGACAGATCAGACACGCGTGGCTCTCAAATTAGGAACAAACATATACACACTCGGGCCACAGAACACACATTTTGTCAATTAGTATGGATTGTTGTATTTGTGCTATCGCTCCAATCACTCAGTAGAGGAGCTTACGCAGAAAAAAAAATTGACTCAAGCTCAATCGTTCGGAGACAAGGCCACAGGATAAGATTTTGAAAACCCGAGTCTACTCGCAGAAGGCGTCAGTCTTCATTATTTCTTTGAAATTTTTCTCGTCTCAACTTGTAAACTCTCATGGTTTGGTTACACTACACATAAATACCACCGAAAGGAGAAGATTGGGCAGCACTCGCCGTAGCGCAGTTAGTGAAGCACCTGGCGCAAATTTCGGAAGTCGTGGGTTCGGATCCCACGCGTAGCATGTGGTTGTTTTCTTCTGCTTTCGATTTATTTATTTTGAAAAAATATTTACCCTACTAATCTGCTTCCTCCCATCATGATCATCCCCCATCGTGACCCTCTTTTTTCTCCTCTTCCCGTTCCCCAGTGTAGAGTAGCAGACCAGGTGGTGGTAGTGGTTTTTATTAAAATAATAGTAAAAACGAAGGAAAAGAGTTTTGCTAGCCCCGGCATCTGCCATCGATACTGAAGCACCTGAGCTGGAGCAGCGGAAATAAAGGACAGCAGGCAGAATGAAGAAATGAAATTAAAGAGGTGAGGGGACAGGAAGAGAGGACAGGGGGAGAAGTAATATGTACAAACTATATACACAATAAGAAATGCGTCCAGGTTGTGCGCGTGATTAGTTCATTTTAGAGGAATTAAATCACACACGCGCACAGCACTGTGTTGGTTACAACTGGAGTGGGGCGTCCAGTTATTAACTGTTCAAGGTAGAACTCGCGGAGCGTTCGGTCACTGCGTGTAACTACCTGACGGAGAGCAGACGGGACGTCAAGCCCGTGTGTTCGAGGAATGCACAGAGGCTCACCAAAGTTCGCTCACGAGTGCGCGCACTGCCCTGCGGCCACAATAGCGTCTTGGTGGAGTCTGGTAGTATGCCCTGCGCCCTATAGGCCGCGAGCATATCGCGACGAGCATCGGCGAATGTGGCACAGTGAAGGAGCAGGTGTTCTAGTGTTTCCACTGCACCGCATCCGTCACACACATCACTCGTCGCGATTCCGTGACGCACCCGTTGTTCCCCGGGCCACACGCAGCCAATGCGCGCGCGGAGGATCATTGCAGGTTGTGACCTTGTAAGTGCGCGACAGCCGGTGACACTGTCGATGTGCTCACATCCCGCGATGCGTGGATCGGGGTGCTGCTTTCGGAGATGGTCGTGGATGGCCGCACGCACGTCCTCCAGCGCAAGGTGCAGATCTCTGGCAGGTAGTTGATGTGCAGCGGTCGCGAGGTCGTAAGCTTCTTCGTTGCCGGCGATGCCGCAGTGACCGGGAGCTTGAAGTTGTTGAAGAATCGCTTCATGGAGAACGTTGTCGAATGCCTTGGCAACATCGAGGCCGACGATGACTTTCGTGTCTAGTGTACGTCTCACGACCACCTGATGATGGAGAAGAAGCATAATGTCCGGGGCTGCTAAATGAGGGCGGAAGCCGAACATAGTGTCTGATAGAAGATAGTTGTCTTCATGGTATCGTGAGAGTCTGGTCTGGATAACGTGTTCCATCAGCTTCCCAACGCAGGACGCTAGAGAGATGGGACGGAGGTTGGCCAAGGTTGGTGGTTTGCCTGGCTTGGGGATGAGGACTAGATTGGCGCATTTCCACTCTTGAGGGACGGTACCGCTGGCCCAACATTCTTGAAAATAGTCGGTAAGAGCATGAATGGATGCGTCGTCTAGATTCCTAAGCATTTTATTTGAAATGCGGTCAGGACCGGCCGCCGAAGTCGTCTTGAGGCGATTGAGTTCTGTTCGGACCTCCGCTAAAGTGATCGGAGCATCTAGACAGAGATTTTCCGCGCCCTGATAGAAAGGGAGGTTGGTTGTTGGTTCAGGGCGGATGTAAGTATTTATAAGCTCTTGTTTAAGCTCGTCAGACGTGCCAGGATACAGGTGGAAGATTCGCTCGAGCTGTTGGCGTGTTTGGAGCTTGCCTCCTGCTGGATCGAGTAAATGTCGAAGGAGGTTCCACGTCTTACGAGCGTTTGGAGTGTTGTTCATCTGGTCACATATGTTGTGCCAGCTCTGTCGAGTGAGTTCTATTCATATTTCTCGATATTCGTATGTGCGCGCGCCAGTCTACGTCGGATATTGCGGTCCCATTTCCGAGTGGCAAGTAGAGCTTCGAGCGACTTCTTGCGCTCCCACAGATGGGCGTAGTAGCGGTCGCAGTGTGGGATACTGTCCTCTAACTCGACGGTTTGAGTGGCGTCGGCCACTTGTTTGACAATTTAGGTTGTCCACGCCTTGATATCAGTTATAGCGGGAGGTTTGTCCTGCTGTTTCCTGTGCGTCCGGAAGGAGTCCCAGTCAACCACCTGAGCTGGCCGCGTACATTGCCTGGTGGGCTCGTGTATTACGATTTCTAGTACGAAGTGATCACTACCAAAGTTTTCGTGAGTGTGACACCAAGTCGCTTTAACTCCGGAGGTCGTAAAGGCCAGATCCGTCGTTGTATCACGATGTAGGCCCGTACCGTGTCTAGTGGGGTAGGACACGTCCGTGATAAGAGTCAGCTGGTTCATATGCCAGTCATTCCAAAGGCGTCGACCTTTAGCGGAGTCATAGTGGTAGCCCCAAGCGCGGTGATGCGCATTAAAGTCACCGAGAATGAGGAGGGGTTGCCCCTGCGCCAGCTGCTGGGCTTTGAGGAAAAGCGGACCGAAAATATCCTTATGAGCTCGGGGAGGGCTGTAGACAAAAATTATAAACAGACTAGTGCAACGTTTACGCGAGGGTCGGGGTAATATTTCTAAGAAGACTTATTCGGGGAAAGTTGGATCTAAATTGTGTTGGAGGACAGTGAGGTTACGTTTGACGAGAGTAGCTATTCGAGGTCTTACTCGTTCCGATAGGTATGTACTGTAACCGGCAAGTTTCGTGTTCCTGTCGCATTCCTGGAGAGTTATTAGTTCGGGGCGACCACTCGCGGCGAGGAACTGCTGGAGGACCGGACGCTTACGCGCGAACCCACGGCAGTTCCACTGCCAGATGGTGGTGTTACCCGAGCTGCTCGCCATGATTGGGCGGGGATAGTTGTGGGGTTTGAACGGGTGTCGGCGCAGGGGCCGCGGGTACCACGGCAGCGAGGAGTTTGCCCTGTGCTTCTATAGCTTTGTTCAGCATGTCAAATTGTTGCGTGACTTGTGAGCCGATTGTGTGGAGTGAGCGTTCGATGTGTGCTTCTAAAGCCTTGATGCGAGTTTGACTGAGGTTGCAGCTTTCCTCAACTTTGGCAAAACGCGCCTGCCAACCCTCCGCGGGTGAGTCGGTGTCGGACGTTGCTTTGCGTTTTTGTGCGGATCGGTTGGGAGGAGCGATATCCATAGGTACTGATTCATATGATCCCTGCGGATGCGGGGGAGACGAAGGGAGTGTGGCCATTGGCTTTTCGAGAGCCTCTACTCTGAGTATAAGTTGTTGGATGACTGCTGTCAGTTCCATAATCGCTTTGTGTGTGTCTAGAGTAGTGGGAGTCCCTTCCTGCGTACTCACCGGTTCTTGACGTTCTCGTAGATCGGGTAGAGATGGTAGTAGCCCAGGTGGCTGCTGCAAAGGATGAGGAGAGTCCCCTGTCTGCTGGACGACTGCAGGTGGCCCGGGATTGGTCCAGGAGGTCCCCTGAGAACCCATCCGTGGAGCGGGAGACTTGAGCGGTGGAAAAGAGCTCGAGCGGTCTCGGAGCTGCCGCTGCTGGCTATCGGAGCGTTGCCGGTCCCATCGGCTGGTGCGCTGGAGTGTGATCCGCTTGGCGGTCTCTTGGGTCTTGAGTTTCTCTGCCTCAGCATTTCGAATTTTCTCCTACTTCCTGTGCTTGACTTCGTAAGGAATCCTGAAGATTTCCCTGCAGCGACTATCGCCCGTGAAATGTTCTTTGCCGCACAGGCGGCAGATTGGTTTGCACGTGTGGTCGGTGGTAGGATTGGATAGTCCGCAACCTCTACACTTAGTAGTGGGGCTTGCACAAACATCGGCTCGATGACCGAGCTCGCCACAGCGATAGCACACCTCGTACTTCCTCTTGAATAAGTTGCATCTGTGGCGACTATTGCAAAAGTAGACCCAGGTAGGCACTTGGCGCTGAGCGAATGTGATGAGTACTGCGGTGGTGTTCCCGAGCCGCCGAAAGTCCAGAATGGGTGGGTTACGGTTGTCTTGTAACTCTGCTTGGATTGTATTTCGATCCATTCGGAGGTCGACGCCGCGAATCACACCACGGCTCGAGCTATCATCTGGAGCGCAGTAGACGGATATCTCATACGCCTTGTTGTCAACGGTGATCTCTTTGAGTTGCATCATCCGTTAAGCTCTTTCGACGACTGGGGTGCAGTACGCGAAAGTATTCTGGATCAGGTTAGCTTGTATTAGGTCTTCGTGACGAACAGCGTCCCTGGTGAAGCGAGCAGCAGTGCAAATTGCTTCCAGTAGTTGGTAGGTTGTAATCTTGGAGGGTATCAGTCCGCCCCGTGGGCGCACAATTAGCTTGTGAGCGTTGCTGGGTAAGCTGGGCTGGTTCAATGCTACAGATTTTTTGGCTAGTAAGCGTGCTCGTTGCCGAGGCGTGAGTTCAGCTTCCGTCTTCGCACGTAGCCCATTGTCGATTTGGGACGCTTGGTTCGGTCCCGCTTTGTCTCCAGGGAAATCTGGCACGGCAGGCCCTGATGTTGTTCGCGCTTCCCGGAGCTTGTTAACTTTAGTCAACCAATCACTGGCTGCTAATTCTTCTCGAGAAATTGGGATGCCTTCTACGGTGACCCTCATGGCGAACTTCGGCGCGCGGGCACGGTCCACGGCGCAGCCCAGCTGGCGAACGCTGCTGCGACGCAGGTGGCGAACGCCACTGCGACGCAGAGCTCCGTATTCTTCGGCGCGGCGCTGTAGGCCTAGCGAGGCATCTGGCTTGGTCACGGGGAAAAGTTGACCTAAAATGGTCAAAACTTGTTGTACGTACTTCTGGTTGGTGTCCCTGGATTCCGCTCGTCTTCAGGAAACCGGTGATATCAACGGAAGTATTGTAGGGTCTTACTGTCTTCAAGCTCTCGGTGTCGGACATCGCATGTATGCGTGCATCCGAAACTTTCTCACCGACCGCACAGTGCAACTTAAAGCCGGCACGGGAGATCCTTCCATCATCTCTCCGGGAAACCGTGGCACGCCGCAAGGCGCCGTACTTTCGCCGATGCTTTTTAACGTCGCACTGATAGGCCTGCCGAAGCTACTGGCCGACATCCCCCACCTGCATCACAGCATTTATGCTGACGACCTCACACTTTGGATCACGCGCGGCAGTGACGGCCAGATTGAAGAGACTTTACAGACCGCGATCGAACGGATCGGAGATTATCTAAGTACAGTTGGCCTCACGTGCTCTGCGACAAAGTCCGAGTATATCATCATTCCTTCCCCGGGACGACGCCCTTCAAAGATACTTCCGGACATCAACCTCCAGGTGCAAGGAAACCCGATTCCTCGAACAGACAACATCAGGATCCTGGGCTTGCATCTACAGGCCAACGGCAGCAACAACATCACGATCCAACGCATCGACCAGTCGGTTGTGCAGATCGGACGCCTCCTTAAGCGAATCTCCAACAAGCATCATGGCATGCGAGAGTCCAACCTCCTGCGCCTCGTTCAAGCTTTCGTCTGCTCCCGCATCACCTACTCTGGACCCTACTTACGTCTCACTCGTGCCGAAAGCGAACGGCTAGACGCGTCACTTCGAAAAGGATACAAGACGGCCCTAGGTCCTCCCATGTCCACAGCTACCCATAAGCTCATGGCTCTCGGAATCTCCAATACCGTGAGCGAACTGATCGAAGCAACCCTCACCGCCCAGTATGAGCGGCTCTCACTCACACACGCTGGCCGAGCGGTACTGCAGCAAGTTGGGATCTCCCCGCCGAGATCGGCCCCAAGTTACGCTGAACTTACATCGGAATATCGCCTAAATCTCCGCATTCCTCCCATTCCCAAACGGATGCACCCGGAACACCACGCCGAGAGACGGGCCGACCGGGCTCATCAGTTTGAGAAACGCTTCAGCGGACGTCCGGACGTCACGTATACGGACGCCTCTTACCATCCATCGAGGCCAGCGATGGTGGCGGTAGCTCTCGCCCCTCACCGCAGCTGGTACACAGCCTGCAGCATTCGCAATGCAGAAACAGTCACCGCAGCTGAGGAGGTTGCCATTGCGGTCGCGCTAGCCGACCCTAATACCAAAGTCGTCATCAGTGACTCTCAACAGGCTATTCGCAATTACGATGCTGGCCGTATCTCTTGCCAGGCGTTACACATTCTACGTTCTACAGCACCCTCTTCCACATCTCGCTTACTTCTTTGGGCTCCAGCCCACGAGTCGCTCAGCGGAAACGCCCAGGCACACACTCTCGCTCGAGATCTCAGCAGCCGAGCCGAGAGTATGATCAGCCACCCTGCTTCCGCTGACACTAATATCCCACGCGCTTCTCTACTCACCACTTACACGGACATACTCCAGCACTACCGACTCCAAAGGTGCACATATCCTCCCGCACACCTAGATCTAACAAGACGCGAGGCCGTCCAATGGCGCAAACTACAAACTGGCAGCTTCCCACACCCCCTCTTATACAGCAGGATCTTTCAGGAACAGATAGCCCCCATGTGTAAACACTGCTCAACTCCGGCCACACTCATACACATGGTGTGGACTTGTACACATTACAAGACAGACAACGCAAACACCCCAGAGACGTGGGAGTCTCTCCTGTGTACTTCCAAGCCAGCAGACCAACGCTGGCCTATCCAGCGCGCGGTGGAGGCCGCGGCATCCCAAAGGATCCCCGCCGACCTCCTCTAAGTCAGCGCAACCGGTCCTTTGACTGGTCCCCTGTTTTTGGGCGCAATAAAAGAGTCTACCTACCTACCGCAGTGACCGGGCATCCACTGTGCACGCACAGCACAACCTCTCTGCGCGAGGCGCTTGATGCGCGAGCGAATTTCCCGCACTAGTGGGGTACTGCGGCCGTTAGATTGCAGGCGGCTGAGGGCGGCGCGGGAGTCGCACAGCAGAGCACTCCAGGGCGGCGGAGGGCCGTGGGTGAGCAGCAGGTCCAGCCCGAGCAGGATCCCCATCAACTCCGCCGTGGTGGAGGAGCCCAGGAAGGCTGCGTGTTGCTGGCTGAGCAGTCGCAGGGCGGGGATGGTGGCCTCCGTAGCAAGGGAGCAGCTGTCGCGGGCCACTGAGCCGTTGGTGTACACGAGGAGATGGTCCTGGAGCTCCTCGTGTATGACGGCTCTGGCCAGCTGCTGCGCAGCACAGAGGGTTGTGCTCCGCTTTCCCGCAATGCCGACGATCTCTCGCTGTACCTCCGAGGCAGCAGGCCACGGCGCGCATGAGCCGTAGGGGGGGTGGGCCTTGGGTCAATTGCTCATACTGGGGCAGCGCCGCGCCCATTCGTGAGCGCGGGTGCGAGCGCATACGCTGCAGCAGCGAGCCGCCGTCCGGTGCGCGGTGAAGCCGGTCGATGTGATTCAATGCCCTGCGCGCTGCTTGGAGCTCAAGTGGCCACGCTCCTGCCTTGGCCAACGTTGCGGCGCACTGCGAGTTTTTGGGCAGGCCTAGGCACACGCGCAGGGACTTGCGGTGCTGAAGCTCGAGTTTCTTCCAGCACGGCTTGCGCACCGTGACGAGCGGCAGCGCATAGAGCACCACCCCCAAAGTAGCGGCATTGTATAGACGCAGCGCGGCTTGCTGGGAGATGCCCTGGCCTCGAGCTGTGAGCTTGTGCACGGCGGCGGTGATCCTCTTCATCTGCAGACAGGCTTTGGCCGCCGCGGGGCGGAAGGAAAGGCGCCGGTCGATGTCCAGGCCAAGGTACCGCACCCATTTACGCCAAAGAATCGGAGTCCCGTCCAGTGACAGTGGCGCAAGGTGCGCGCGCAAGCGCGAAACGCAGGCCATGGCCACTGATTTGTCCGCGCTCAGCGACAGGCCAAGGCCGCGCAAGCTGGCATCGATTGCGGCCAGGGCGCCCTGAAGGCACCCCCGCACGCGGAACGCCTCGCCCGGTGGTCCCCGGCACCACAGAGCTATGTCGTCTGCATATATGGACATGTACACTTGGTGTCGGCCGCTCGTGGGGAGGGAGGCCGGCACCACCGACATGGCCACATTAAACAGAAATGGTGATAGTACAGAGCCCTGCGGCACGCCCATGTCCAACGGGCGAGGCTTGGAGAGCTTACCCCCTACTCGTACGCGCATGGTGCGCCCGCTTTGGAAGCCATGAACGTATCGCAAAAGGCGCCCGCTCACACCAGCCCCCTCAAGCACCGCGAGAATTGGTGCGTGGTGAACGTTGTCAAAAGCGCCCGAGACGTCCAGTAGTAGCAGCAGCGCAACCTGGCCTGCCGCCCTGGCATGCTCCAGCGCTGTAACAACGTCCAAGGGCACCTCGCAGTGCAGAGGAGAAAACAGTGCCATTCACTGGCTCTGGTTTGGATCAAAGTATGAGTTCATCAGATGGCAGAGAACCAAACAGTCGCCCTCCAAAAGAATCTTTCAGAATGCAACCCGAATACTTTTCTTGTTACATTTGCTTCATTCATCGCATGTCACTCCGTTTAATTCCTGCTGCAAGTAGAAAAGGCGTTGCTTTTAATCCTACCTGCTCCTAAGTTGTCATCGGTCCTAATTTCCGCCGCAGGTATGCGCCATACACAGATGCCACGGGAAGGAGAAAAAGATTGCTGTGAGTGCGCGCGCGCCACACGCAGCATTCGGAACGTGTCGCCGGAAGGAGCAGCAGCATGAGCGTTCCCGGCTTCGACAGCGGACTGACCGAACGAAAGGGCTAACTTCCAAGACTGCCGGTCAAGTTACGGCCAGCTCGCATCCAGGATCTTCCTCAAGAGAGGTTGCCGTGGCGCAGTCCACCGCGACACGGTCGGATTCAGCAACGTACTTAGCGCCTTGCACAGCGCCTACACCGCGAGCTCCACTGAATCCGACCTGGAGGACTTCTAGGGAGGCCCTAGCATCGCATCTCGACACCGCCGCCCTGGATCCCTTCTTCGCAGCCTCCGCGAAGTGGTCCTGCTGTCCGAGATAGGGCCTCCGCAGCCCGCGTCACAGGTCGGAGCCCAAGGAGATGAGCCGGAGGCCGTGGCGGCACGTGCACCCAGGGCGTGGGAGCACCGAACACCGCCTCAAGGCGACCAGGTGACGAACCACATTTTGCCATAGCCAGAGGCACGGTTTTCGCGTCGTCTGCGCTGACCGTGTATTAGGAACACAAGTAGCTAGAGCAGCGCCGAGAACGCGCTTAACGTGTACCCTTCCAATTCAGATGACACTGCAGGACGGTGTAGTGTTGCGGGCGCACTTGATTTATTGTCAAGAGGACAATATAGCAGAAAGTAGGAGAAATGAGAAGACATTTGTCAGTGGCTCCTTTTGTCCATAAGCTTTCTGCTTGTTTCACCCCTTGAATACATAGTACTTTACTTAAATAAGAGCTGTCTCTTTCTCACAATGACGATATTCTCTTCGCGCAATGCTGTCTTCGCAATGTGAAGGCTGCCTGCTTGACTTGTAAGAAATTAATGTGTTACAAGCTGTAAAGTGCGCACCGCGCAGCAAAGGGCGTCCGAGCTAGAAATCTATTTTGTTATGTGTCAGTGCAAGTACACAAACGCGCCCATGCGTAAACTTCAGAGCTCAAATTTCTGTACTTAAATTTGTAGTTGACAAAATGCCGGGCCTATGACGAAAGCAGATTTCTTTCAGTATCGCTTCGTTGTCGCGCGGCCCTTGCAAGGAGTTGAGTACGGCTGAAAACGTGTGCAGCCCGGCATTTTGCCGAAAACCAGAAAACCGGAGGTTCACTTGTCCAGACCCGGGAATATGGTTTTTAGTTCGAAGCAATAAAGAGCGGCGAACTGTGGGCGCTAACACTGGCAAAGACTTGTACATTTCTAGAAATGGCTCAAGTGGCTTGTCGAGCACACTGATTTCATTCTGCAGCGGAACTTGCTGCCTAATTGGCCTTGCTGCCTACGTTTCTATCTACTTTTATAAGGAGTAAGATTTAATAACATCATGTTATTAAGATAACTTAACCACTCGGACGTGTTTGACG
The DNA here is from genome assembly GCA_030143305.2 of Amblyomma americanum. NCBI lineage: Eukaryota > Metazoa > Arthropoda > Arachnida > Ixodida > Ixodidae > Amblyomma > Amblyomma americanum. The sequence goes on along the minus strand of JARKHS020011478.1, from coordinate 159,477 downwards.
AATTTCTATAGCCAGTGGTTATGTCCTCAGCCAAACCCAAAGAAAGGGCTCGCCAAAGGGACGTCGCTATCCCATTCGATCTCGTTGAGGTACAGGCATGGCTGCAATAGCAAATAGTACCACAGGCTTCGTCGGCGGACCGCTGCTGTTAAATATTTTGAACTGTCCGTTAGAACTCTACTTTTATCGAGGGCTGAAAACGACCTTCTCTACATCCTCATTGCATTAGACCATCACCAACATGCAACTGTATGTGTCTTGAAAGCGCTCTGCTTCCGCATTTCGCACGTGCAGTACCCACGGCTTTGGGTATTCAACAGTCCCATAGTCTAGGCTCGGTATGGTAGCTTCTCGAGAATTCTACTCTGAATGCTTCTTTTGTCTCCCATATTGACGCTGTGTGCATGTCTTCGTGTGTGATTGGCTCGACGAAGGAAGCAACAAGTATACGGGATTTTCGACAGGGGGGTGTATAATCACTGCTGCGTACAAGTACAGTTAAAAGAATTCAAAGGTGACAGGAAAACCTCAAAGACGCGAGCCGCTGCTACATGCAGTGTACGTGCAGTACCAAAAGCTTTGGGTTTTCAACAGTCCCATAGTTGTACGGTGATGGCTGCTGCAAGTGCGCCTTCTGCCGTTCAACCCGGCTGATTTTCTGCAACGCCTCCGAAAATAAGCGCACACTAGGCAAGAAATTAAATGAGTCAAACCTCGACATAGACTGGAACCAGTGAGCCAGACTCCTCCGTGGGGCTACGCGAAAAACGAAGATGGGCAATGAGTGACCACCGCTCCGTATTCCACGCCGTCACTTTGTAATTTATAACTATAGCTCTGTGAGGAACTTGGAGTTATAGAACAGAATGAGGAGTGTATACTTGTGGCCGCACAGTATTATAAAGGAAACGAAGCGATCATTGTCATCTGCGCAACACTTGTAGGACTCGGAAGAGCAGGAGCATTTATAGGGTCAGACTGTAAGATTTCGAAGAGCATTTCTTGACTTGCTGTCCTCTGATTGCTGAACCGAACCATTACCTTCCTGAGAGAGAATACCACATCAATTTCCACCTCGCTAAGGATCCCCCTACGCCTGTGTTGACGTTTTTGTTCCTCGTTCTCCTGACGTGTCTTATTCACGCAGAACTAACCTTTTTTCTTTCCCTGCTTACATGGTCTGAAAAGGTATATTCAAAATAGCTTTCACTCCCGGTCTGCTGGTGTAGCATCCTCGTTGGTCACCATAAGAAGACTAGAGATTTTGTTTAGGCTATACTTAGTGATCTAAATCTGCTCCCTGACTGGCAGCTGTGCGCCCGAAGACAGTTTACTTCCTTTTTACTGCCATAAGGGCTCCTTTGTGTTCAGATAGCTGCTATGCTTTCCTAGTGACGCGACATCGCAGGTCAAATTTCCTTCCTCACAACCGTATAATGTTCGTGCAAAAAAAAATTGCATGCATATCAAGCTCCCAGGCTAACAGCTCAAAAATTCAAGCTGATAGAAGCATTCAAAGCATGCAGTTAAAGATGTTTACACACTGACGTTCAAAAGGTACGCTTATGTAACGATGCGACTTTGGCCCAGTGTCTTATGCACAATGTTTTCAGTGTGCGGCGATGCCTGGACGCAAGTTGTCGTACCATAATTGTATGTTAGGAAGACGGCTGAAGGCCCTTTTTTAGCAGCGCGAGTACGGAACGCGCTACCAAATTGCTGTAAGATTTGTAGTTTCACATAATCACCACATGCTCCTGCGCTCCTTGCGAACTACTACTTGCAATGAGCCGTTCTGTGGCGTAAAATGTCACTTTTGAGACGCTGCTGTCATCAGCAAGTGATGCAAAAAGTATGATGGATGGAATTTTTTCCGTATACGTGCTCTCTAACACCAGGCACTGCGCTTTGACTCGTGAAAATTGTCGCACAAACGTGACTAATCGAGCAGTGATCTAGAGGTTTGAGCACCCACCTCGCATGCGTTAGGTGCGGGGTTCGATCCCCAGTGCCGCCCGGTGCCCACCGGTGATACAGTGGGTGCAAGCTTTCCCCAGGCCAAGTCCTCGACTCCTTTAGGGTTTAATATTTGGGAAATTTGTCTTTGGCCGCTCTTGTATAAATATGTTCACCTTATATTAAAGCGACAGCGTTAAAGAGCTGTCGAAAAAAAGCCGGTGTGGTCGACGTCTTTGGCCGTGAGCGAAAAATGGCGCATCTCGGTAGACACCTGAAACGCGCCTTACAGCGTGGTGGCTCAGTCGATAGGGCGCTCAACTGCTGATCCGGAGTTCCCGGGTTCGAACCCGAACGCGGCAGCTGTGTTTTTATGGAGGTAAAACGCTAAGGCGCCCGACAGCTGTTGCGATGTCAGTGCACGTTAAAGATCCCCAGGTGTTCGAATTTATTCCGGAGTCCTCGAGAAGGAACCTCTTCCTTTCTTCTTTCACTCCCTCCTTTATTCCTTCCCTTACGGCCCAGTTCAGGTGTCCAACGATATATGAGACAGATACTGCGCCATTTTCTTTCCCCCAAAACCAATTAATATTATTATTAATGGAAGGAATTTTCCTTTTCTTACGGCACGGGACGGGTGTCCAGCGAAAATTGTGAGACAGGCGTCATTTCCTTTCCTTAATAATAATAATAACAATTGCTTTTGGGGGGAAGGAAATGGCACAGAATCTGTCTCATATACCGTTGGACACCTGAACCGCGCCGTTAGGGAAGGGATAAAGGAGGGAGTGAAATAAGAAAGGAAGAGGGAGGTGCCGTAGTGGAGGTTCCTTTCCTTACAACCAATTTTCATTTGTTTCTTTCCCTTACGGCCCGGTTCGGGTGGTAGGTAGGTAAACTCTTTTATTGCGCCCAAAAACAGGGGACCAGTCAAAGGACCGGTTGCGCTGACTTAGAGGAGGTCGGCGGGGATCCTTTGGGATGCCGCGGCCTCCACCGCGCGCTGGATAAGCCAGCGTTGGTCTGCTGGCTTGGAAGTACACAGGAGAGACTCCCACGTCTCTGGGGTGTTTGCGTTGTCTCTGTTGTAATGTGGACAAGTCCACACCATGTGTATGAGTGTGGCCGGAGTTGAGCAGTGTTTACACATGGGGGCTATCTGTTCCGGAAAGATGCTGCTGTACAAGAGGGGGTGTGGGAAGCTGCCAGTTTGTAGTTTGCGCCATTGGACGGCCTCGCGCCTTGTTAGATCGCGGTGTGCGGGAGGATATGTGCACCTTTGGAGTCTGTAGTGCTGGAGTATGTCCGTGTAAGTGGTGAGTAGAGATAGTGAAGCGCGTGGGATATTAGTGTCAGCGGAAGCAGGGTGGCTGATCATACTCTCGGCTCGGCAGCTGAGATCTCGAGCGAGAGTGTGTGCCTGGGCGTTTCCGCTGAGCGACTCGTGGGCTGGAGCCCAAAGAAGTAAGCTAGATGTGGAAGAGGGTGCTGTAGAACGTAGAATGTGTAACGCCTGGCAAGAGATACGGCCAGCATCGTAATTGCGAATAGCCTGTTGAGAGTCACTGATGACGACTTTGGTATTAGGGTCGGCTAGCGCGAGCGCAATGGCAACCTCCTCAGCTGCGGTGACTGTTTCTGCATTGCGAGTGCTGCAGGCTGTGTACCAGCTGCGGTGAGGGGCGAGAGCTACCGCCACCATCGCTGGCCTCGATGGATGGTAAGAGGCGTCCGTATACGTGACGTCCGGACGTCCGCTGAAGCGTTTCTCGAACTGACGAGCCCGGTCGGCCCGTCTCTCGGCGTTGTGTTCCGGGTGCATCCGTTTGGGAATGGGAGGAATGCGGAGATTTAGGCGATATTCCGATGTAAGTTCAGCGTAACTTGGGGCCGATCTCGGCGGGGAGATCCCAACTTGCTGCAGTACCGCTCGGCCAGCGTGTGTGAGTGAGAGCCGCTCATACTGGGCGGTGAGGGTTGCTTCGATCAGTTCGCTCACGGTATTGGAGATTCCGAGAGCCATGAGCTAATGGGTAGCTGTGGACATGGGAAGACCTAGGGCCGTCTTGTATGCTTTTCGAAGTGACGCGTCTAGCCGTTCGCTTTCGGCACGAGTGAGACGTAAGTAGGGTCCAGAGTAGGTGATGCGGGAGCAGACGAAAGCTTGAACGAGGCGCAGGAGGTTGGACTCTCGCATGCCATGATGCTTGTTGGAGATTCGCTTAAGGAGGCGTCCGATCTGGACAACCGACTGGTCGATGCGTTGGATCGTGATGTTGTTGCTGCCGTTGGCCTGTAGATGCAAGCCCAGGATCCTGATGTTGTCTGTTCGAGGAATCGGGTTTCCTTGCACCTGGAGGTTGATGTCCGGAAGTATCTTTGAAGGGCGTCGTCCCGGGGAAGGAATGATGATATACGCGGACTTTGTCGCCGAGCACGTGAGGCCAACTGTACTTAGATAATCTCCGATCCGTTCGATCGCGGTCTGTAAAGTCTCTTCAATCTTGCCGTCACTGCCGCGCGTGATCCAAAGTGTGAGGTCGTCAGCATAAATGCTGTGATGCAGGTGGGGGATGTCGGCGAGTAGCTTCGGCAGGCCTATCAGTGCGACGTTAAAAAGCATCGGCGAAAGTACGGCGCCTTGCGGCGTGCCACGGTTTCCCGGAGAGATGATGGAAGGATCTCCCGTGCCGGCTTTAAGTTGCACTGTGCGGTCGGTGAGAAAGTTTCGGATGTACGCATACATGCGATGTCCGACACCGAGAGCTTGAAGTTGTTGAAGAATCGCTTCATGGAGGACATTGTCGAATGCCTTGGCAACATCGAGGCCGACGATGACTTTTGTGTCTAGTGTACGTCTCATGACTACCTGATGATGGAGAAGAAGCATAATGTCCGGGGCTGCTAAATGAGGGCGGAAGCCGAACATAGTGTCTGGTAGAAGATGGTTGTCTTCAAGGTATCGTGAGAGTCTGGTCTGGATAACGTGTTCCATCAGCTTCCCAACGCAGGACGTGAGAGAGATGGGACGGAGGTTGGCCAAGGTTGGTGGTTTGCCTGGCTTGGGGATGAGGACTAGATTGGCGCATTTCCACTCTTGAGGGATGGTACCGCTGGCCCAACATTCTTGAAAATAGTCGGTAAGAGCATGAATGGATGCGTCGTCTAGATTCCTAAGCATTTTATTTGAAATGCGGTCAGGACCGGCCGCCGAAGTCGTCTTGAGGCGATTGAGTTCTGCTCGGACCTCCGCTAAAGTGATCGGAGCGTCTAGACAGAGATTTTCCGCGCCCTGATAGAAAGGGAGGTTGGTTGTTGGTTCAGGGCGGATGTAAGTATTTATAAGCTCTTGTTTAAGCTCGTCAGACGTGCCAGGATACTGGTGGAAGATTCGCTCGAGCTGTTGGCGTGTTTGGAGCTTGCCTCCTTCTGGGTCGAGTAAATGTCGAAGGAGGTTCCACGTCTTACGAGCGTTTGGAGTGTTGTTCATCTGGTCACATATGTTGTGCCAGCTCTGTCGAGTGAGTTCTATTGCATATTTCTCGATATTCGTATGTGCGCGCGCCAGTCTACGTCGGATATAGCGGTCCCATTTCCGAGTGGCAAGTAGAGCTTCGAGCGACTTCTTGCGCTCCCACAGATGGGCGTAGTAGCGGTCGCAGTGTGGGATACTGTCCTCTAACTCGACGGTTTGAGTGGCGTCGGCCACTTGTTTGACAATTTCGGTTGTCCACGCCTTGATATCAGTTATAGCGGGAGGTATGTCCTGCTGGTTCCTGTTCTTCCGGAAGGAGTCCCAGTCAATCACCTGAGCTGGCCGCGTACATTGCCTGGTGGGCTCGTGTATTACGATTTCGAGTATGAAGTGATCACTCCCAAAGTTTTCGTGAGTGTGACACCAAGTCGCTTTAACACCGGAGGTCGTAAAGGCCAGATCCGGCATTGTATCACGATGTAGGCCTGTACCGTGTCTAGTGGGGTAGGACACGTCCGTGATAAGAGTCAGCTGGTTCATATGCCAGTCATTCCAAAGGCGTCGACCTTTAGCGGAGTCATAGTGGTAGCCCCAAGCGCGGTGATGCGCATTAAAGTCACCGAGAATGAGGAGGGGTTGCCCCTGCGCCAGCTGCTGGGCTTTGAGGAAAAGCGGACCGAAAATATCCTTATGAGCTCGGGGAGGGCTGTAGACATTAATTATAAACAGACTAGTGCAACGTTTACGCGAGGGTCGGGGTAATATTTCTAAGAAAACGTATTCGGGGAAAGTTGGATCTAAATTGTGTTGGAGGACAGTGAGGTTACGTTTGACGAGAGTAGCTATTCGAGGTTTTACTCGTTCCGATAGGTATGTACTGTAACCGGCAAGTTTCGTGTTCCTGTCGCATTCCTGGAGAGTTATTAGTTCGGGGCGACCACTCGCGGCGAGGAACTGCTGGAGGACCGGACGCTTACGCGCGAACCCACGGCAGTTCCACTGCCAGATGGTGGTGTTACCCGAGCTGCTCGCCATGATTAGGCGGGGATAGTTGTGGGGTTTGAACGGGTGTCGGCGCAGGGGCCGCGGGTACCACGGCAGCGAGGAGTTTGCCCTGTGCTTCTATAGCTTTGTTCAGCATGTCAAATTGTTGCGTGACTTGTGAGCCGATTGTGTGGAGTGAGCGTTCGATGTGTGCTTCTAAAGCTTTGATGCGAGTTTGACTGAGGTTGCAGCTTTCCTCAACTTTGGCAAAACGCGCCTGCCAACCCTCCGCGGGTGAGTCGGTGTCGGACGTTGCTTTGCGTTTTTGTGCGGATCGGTTGGGAGGAGCGATATCCATAGGTACTGATTCATATGATCCCTGCGGATGCGGGGGAGACGAAGGGAGTGTGGCCATTGGGTTTTCGAGAGCCTCTACTCTGAGTATAAGTTGTTGGATGACTGCTGTCAGTTCCATAATCGCTTTGTGTGTGTCTAGAGTAGTGGGAGTCCCTTCCTGCGTACTCACCGGTTCTTGACGTTCTCGTAGATCGGGTAGAGATGGTAGTGGCCAAGGTGGCTGCTGCAAAGGATGAGGAGAGTCCCCTGTCTGCTGGACGACTGCAGGTGGCCCGGGATTGGTCCGGGAGGTCCCCTGAGAACCCATCCGTGGAGCGGGAGACTTGAGCGGTGGAAAAGAGCTCGAGCGGTCTCGGAGCTGCCGCTGCTGGCTATCGGAGCGTTGCCGGTCCCATCGGCTGGTGCGCTGGAGTGTGATCCGCTTGGCGGTCTCTTGGGTCTTGAGTTTCTCTGCCTCAGCATTTCGAATTTTCTCCCACTTCCTGCGCTTGACTTCGTAAGGAATCCTGAAGATTTCCCTGCAGCGACTATCGCCCGTGAAATGTTCTTTACCGCACAGGCGGCAGATTAGTTTGCACGTGTGGTCGGTGGTAGGATTGGATAGTCCGCAACCTCTACACTTAGTAGTGGGGCTTGCACAAACATCGGCTCGATGACCGAGCTCGCCACAGCGATAGCACACCTCGTACTTCTTCTTGAATAAGTTGCATCTGTGGCGACTATTGCAAAAGTAGACCCAGGTAGGCACTTGGCGCTGAGCGAATGTGATGAGTACTGCGGTGGTGTTCCCGAGCCGCCGAAAGTCCAGAATGGGTGGGTTACGGTTGTCTTGTAACTCTGCTTGGATTGTATTTCGATCCAGTCGGAGGTCGACGCCGCGAATCACACCACGGCTCGAGCTATCATCTGGAGCGCAGTAGACGGATATCTCATACGCCTTGTTGTCAACGGTGATCTCTTTGAGTTGCATCATCCGTTCAGCTCTTTCGACGACTGGGGTGCAGTACGCGAAAGTATTCTGGATCAGGTTAGCTTGTATTAGGTCTTCGTGACGAACAGCGTCCCTGGGGAAGCGAGCAGCAGTGCAAATTGCTTCCAGTAGTTGGTAGGTTGTAATCTTGGAGAGTAGCAGTCCGCCCCGTGGGCGCACAATTAGCTTGAGAGCGTTGCTGGGTAAGCGAGGCTGGTTCGATGCTACAGATTTTTTGGCTAGTAAGCGTGCTCGTTGCCGAGGCGTGAGTTCAGGTTCCGTCATCGCACGTAGCCCATTGTCGATTTGGGACGCTTGGTTCGGTACCGCTTTGTCTCCAGGGAAAGCTGGCACGGCAGGCCCTGATGTTGTTCGCGCTTCCCGGAGCTTGTTAACTTTAGTCAACCAATCACTGGCTGCTAATTCTTCTCGAGAAATTGGGATGCCTTCTACGGTGACCCTCATGGCGACCTACGGCGCGCGGGCACGGTCCACGGCGCAGCCCAGCTGGCGAACGCTGCTGCGACGCAGGTAGCGAACGCCACTGCGACGCAGAGCTCCGTATTCTTCGGCGCGGCGCAGTAGGCCTAGCGAGGCATCTGGCTTGGTCACGGGGAAAAGTTGACCTAAAATGGTCAAAACTTGTTGTACGTACTTCTGGTTGGTGTCCCTGGATTCCACTCGTCTTAAGGAAACCGGTGATATCAACGGAAGTATTGTAGGGTCTCACTGTCTAGGGTAAAAACACGAAATCAGCGGAGCTCACGTGGAGTTCGTCCGTTGTCGCTCGCGCTCGCAGCGCCCCCACCCCCCCCGGTTCGGGTGTCCACCGAGATAGGTGAGACAGGTGTCCTTTACTTTCCTTAAAAAAATATCTTCATTTTCCTTGCCTTACGGCGCGGTTCGGGTGTCCACCAAGATATGTTTCCTTTCCTTAAATTGTCCGTGCAAGGGGTCGAACCGAAGGAGGAAAGCGTTCCGTTCCGTGGATTCCTTGGCAATGCTGTAACACGCTGTCGAGTCCTGCTCTGAAAGGCGAAGCTAAAGCGTCCTCCAATTTTTTTTCTCTTTTATTTCAATTACCTGATTCTGATTCTGAAGTGTCATAGACTCCATGGCATTCAACCCTTTTGTACCCTGCCTAACTTGTAATCACTTATGACAGTGTACTAGTGGCAATAGTTTTCTTCACAGTTCGCAAAAAATAAAATGACACCAGTATTAGACAAGCCGCTATTCTCCAATTTTTTCTAGAAGAATATTCATGTGCTAGCTGCCAAAGATGCGGAGGCCGTGCTCCAGTGTCATTAGTTGCAACATCAAACTCTCTGGGTAAAATAACAACCTAACTTGCGTATTCCTTCTAGAAAATACAAATTATTATAATGCAAGATTTTTATTATTTTGTTTTAGTTTCATGAGCAGCGAGCATCATTTATTAAATTATGCAATTTTTTTAATGCATCTGCCTCTCTCCTGATATTTCTGCAGTGCACGGGACTGTAGTAAAAGTGGCTTTAATGTTCTACCCTTTACACGCATGCTTTCATTGACTGGATTTTACGCGGCTAGTCAGGCAGGTACCTTACTATATCAATGCCCGCACATCTCAGGCCACTAAAATGTATTCCTATTCCTTCGTTTTGTCGCTTGTCGTAGGCAACGCGTAGCTAAAGCATGTAGATAGATATTAACCTAAATCTAACGGTTCCTCGGTACTAGGTAACAAACTTACCTGTTTGTTTTGTTTTTCACGAACGCAGGATACCTATGGCGTTCGACAATTTGCTTGTCTGGCGACCTCGGCGATGAGCTTGTGGATCAGGATTTGGCAACTTCAAGCAATCCTTGTCATTTTTTGGCGGCAAGCTTACGTTGACAACAAGATACCGAAGCGGATCTGCTAGGCCGCAGAGGTCGCACTACAGCGTGCAAGAAGTACCGAATGCACATCGAATGTTGGATCAACCGATGTAAATATCTGCAAGATATACTGTCAGTTTGGGTGTCACTGCTGGAGGCGGCAGCGCCATCTTGTCTCTGTTGTCGATTCTGCAGAGGACATCATGTACAACCACGCGCTCATCTATGCCATTTAGAAGGTTCCCGAATTCGCAAGAGTTAATGATACTGCAGTATCCTCGACACAGATCGCCCAGAAAAAAAAGAGTAGACTGATTACATTCTTTATGTAGTATTCAAAAAACATCCTAAACGATTTTAAAACAGATTTCAAAAAAATATTCGTAATATTTGCGTTTTATATAATTGTACTCTATTATGCGAAATGAAGTGTGCGTGCCAAACTATCTGTTCACATGTTAGTGTACGTTATTCTCCGGGTTTGTATTTCATTTTCCAGATAACTTCCTTGTTTCCTTTTTTGTTTTTAATTCTGCTGGGGGATAGTACTTACAGAAACCTCAAGCAAGACTCTTTTTTTTACGATGTAGCATTTAGTGTAGATTCCGATAGAGTCACAATGATTACTCTATATAACTGCTACGCAAAACGGCGCAATAATAAGGAATAAAGGAGTCTATAACACACTTCGCTGACTTGAACGCGCCTACTCAAAGCACGCATAAAAAGGGTCCTAAAACTCTGTTGGTGTAACTTTCACTGCCCTTTAATCGTCGTCTTGGTTCCCGTTTGTCGCGCTGTTCTTAGTATGTCAGAGTCAACTGGGAAACGACATGGCACTATTGTATCAACGTGAACAGCAATCGACGACCGCATAATTTGAGCTCCGGAAGATTAATGTGTTTTACGATTATTGTCCCGTCTAATCCCACTACGGTACCTCCCTCTTTCTTCTTACACTCCCTCCTTTATCCTTTCCCTTAGGGCGCGGTTCAGGTGTCCAGCGATATATGAGACAGATACTGGACCGATTTCCTTTCCCCAAAAAACCAATTATTATTAATTCCCGTCTAATCCATGGGAGTAAATCCATGGGGGTAAAGCTGAGCAGGCGAAGCGGTTCGCACCAGGAAGTCACCGTCTTGCAAAACAATGTGGCCAACACAGATTTATTGCGAAAGCACTAATCCAGACATACCAACCCCGAGCAAGAGTCTTGCCTTGTGTGAGCCACCAGAGTAACTCTGGTAAGCTCCAATTAGTTTACAAGGGGGTTCGCACAAGCTGCAGCCAATGGGAGGAGGGTGTCGCGCCAGCTGCCGCCGGTTGGATAGAGGGTGGACGATGAAGAGCGAGGAACATGATGGCGCGCACATGCCGATGCATGAAAGGCTGTGGCGAAGAATGAACTCATGCTTTCGCACGTCTACTCAGTTTAACTACGTTAAAGACCCTCCCACTTTTCTGTCGATAAATAAAGGATGGGTAAAGTTTAGATTTAAATTCCGAGAAATGTGGTAGAAAAAACAATTAGATAAAAGTCTCACACGTATTTTCAGCGTTTTTGAACACTTTTCGTTATGTTTAGCATATAGATTGTGGTCGTTTCTGCTAATATCGGACGATTGTGAAAGGTTCTGACGACTAAACGCTCTTGGAGTTTCGATTTCAAACTGCTTTCAAGCGGGGTATTGGACTTAACTAGATTAAGCTACGGTGTTCGGGCACTTAAAGCATGGGGCCGCAAACGACAAAAGAGCCACTCACGCTCTCATGCATCGCAATGCTACCTATTTGCGCTGTATGCAAGGCGAAAACTCCGGAGCGATCGGACATGTCGCATCACCTGTGAGTAAATGTGCCAAATGGTATACTTGCGCATTTCAATACCGGTTTTGCCTTCAGTATCGAAAGCGTTAACGAACCTCTTCCGGCCTCGAAAAGCTTTCTAAAAGCGGATGATGCCAAGCGAATCAACCTTGCTGCTGTTTACTTTTTCACTGCATTCGATTTTCTTATGGCCATTGGTTCAATCTGCTTGGCAGAGTAAACTTTTATGACACTTATGAAGGTCAATGCGTGTTCTCAAAAGTGCAATGCGTTTCGGATTACGTTTTTCAGCACTAATGCATTCGGTAAGGAAAACTTACACTGTTTCGTGCATTTCTGCTTTCGCCTGGCTGCTACTCAAGGACTCCAGCAAACTGCTGCTACAATGGTTCATGATGATGCTGTGAGCGTTGCTAAGGACGAAGAATTCGTTATGATCACGTCCTACGCTATAGAAAGAACATGGCAAAGTCGTCCTCGGCGAAAAGGAGCGATAAAAACAAATGCATGAGGCCTGCGGCATTTTCAGAAACCTTCCATACTTGCTATAACAAAACGATTACCACCCAAAATAAACTAGGCACAGCAATTTCTTTTGAGTACTGTGTTTCTTCTCTGACACAAAAGCAGATTCCAGATGTGCATTCGTGTTTGCGAACAAAGGAAAAACATAATCCCGAGCGCTCAACAGACCAAATTAATGCACTCAGAGCGCGTCCCAATTGCGGTACTCGCCTTCGAATAGGAATTTATAAGAAATAAGGCACCAGTGTGAAGTTACACTAGTTATGCTACGATGCATGCCGTCAGAAATACTCCAAACGCGATGATTTTCCCGCTGTTTACTGAATGTTTTCAGCGCAGACAATACCCACAACTCATGCCGCCGTCTTCCCAAGAACAACGTTGTCAAGTTCAAACTCCGTTATGTTCCTAGGATTAGCAAGCTTCTAAACAGCTATCAACACAAAAACCATTAGATAGTCGCGGCGTTCTTGGGTTGCCCTTTGACATGCATGTGCTCAATGCGCAGCTTTCCATCTCCAGTCAGTGTATTAATAAACTCTATGGTCGACTCATCTAGCTCGCTAGAGTTTGCGATGCTGGAAGACCACCAAGTCCTGATGAACTGGGCACATCATTACAATATTTTCTTCTGCGCTCAAAAAAATCAATGTTTTTGTGATATTTGCAGCCAGTGCGCCAATACAGGAAAAACATCGCTCCAGCTCTCTCACTTCCCCAAGCAAACGCGGCATATTTGTGGAAAATTTGTAAAATGCAGCAACAAATACTCAGACGCATGCGTGGGCCTCTTATGTGCCAAGAAAAAGTGCCCAACAAGTCGCACATTGAAAATTGTGTCCTGTAGGTTATAATTTCTAGCATTTCAACGAATTCTTCGCGTTTGAACTACCGTCATTCTAGTTTGCACGTGTTTAGCGCTCGACTGAATGTAAAGCGGGACTTAATTAAATTTTGTTGAAAAAAGCAACATGTTTTAGGATGTCGTGATTTTCAAGGTGGTGGTCGCCCCCCCCCCCTCCCCGCATATTGAAATAAACAAAAAGGGTCTGTTACTAATCGCGTGGCTTAGAGATGCTTCGTGGAATATCTATTCAAGGAAAAACTGCGGCTGCACGAAGTGCATAACTTTACAATTAAAGGCGTTTCAGCTAGCGCCTGACCAGCTTTACAGCGTTGGGCGTTTAGTTGAGCGACAGTGCGCTCAACGAAAGTTCTACTAATGATACAGGCAGTCGTTTTCACCACGTAAGCCTGGTTTTTATGTTCGCAGGACTCGTTAATAAAATGAAAAAAAATGGCGAATCCATGGCGAAGCCGAACGGCAATAAAGGCAAATTTATCTGATATTCCGAGACTTGGGACTCGAACAGCATCCGGTGCAAAAAAAAAAAACTTCAGCCTCAAACGAGGTTCGAAACAAGGCAGTGGAAAAAGAACAACTTCCTTTCCTTATGTCTTAGACTAATCAGCCTCCGCCGTACACTTTTTATCTTTCTTGAATGAAAGCACGAGAAAATCCTAACTCTCGTGATGTCTTGCAAAGCGGACTGCATTCTGCAAAACCGTCAAAAAGACTTGTGCTGTTCTCACGCTATCACTCAACCCGCACATCAAAATTCCAGAAGACACGCACGGGAGCAAAGAAAGGGCATTCAGTGAGAAGGTCGATCTCGCGCAGCATAAACTTGTCGCACCCAAGTGCGCTGCTCTCTGAACAGAATCTGTTGAACGCAGTGGTTCTAGGTGTCAATCCATCCCGTGACTCTTTCACAAGCTAATGAGCTTCATTGCCCCAAAAAGATCTCAAGACGTTTAAGACTCTTCAATACAGGCAGAAATAATGTTTTGTGGGGCGTGGTCTCAACATCGTTTTTAACTAGAGTCCGCTGAAATACGCTCCAAAAACCACAGCACCACGGCAGATCATGAAGCAATGATCAATTGTCAGATTGTTCATATAGTCTGAAATTCAGTGACCATGTGCGCAAACATCCCCTCGGCGCAAAGCAGCGTTGTTTCGGCTAGGGTAGACGTATTATTTTCGAGAAGAGAGGTTTTTGCTCTAGACACACCACCCATCTCTTGCGCTTTCTGGTCTCCAGAAGGAGTAGGCGAAATGATAAGGATGAATTTTTGTAGCGCAATGGCAGCTTTTTCCCTTGAGCGCCTTGCAATTAGTTGTTTCACTCTACCCAATGTAGTGTCGAAGAGCCATTTCCCAGACATTTCAGCACAGATAAGGCGAACACCAGGCCAGGGGAAAGCTTGTACCAACTGTAACGCCTGTTGGATCATGACGGTACTAGAGATTGCAACCAACATGCGAAGCTTATTTAGGGCTGCCAATAAAATAGTGCATAAAGTAACGACTCAGTCAGAACCTGTGTCAAACCTTCTTTCTGTAGCGGCTGTGCAAGTATTCCAAGAAAAAACGAAAGCGAACACTCGGACATGGGAATGTTTCCTCTATCTTTTCAAAGCAAACTTTCCCAAAAAGACCCATACGACCATGCCCAGTCCGTCCAAACAAGTAAGGCAGATTATCACTTCATCATCATTAGCATTATCAGCCTGACTACACCCACTCCAGGGCAAAGGCCTCTCCCACATCTTTGCAATGAACACTGCCCTTTGCCAGCGACGCCCACTCTATGATTGCAAACTTCTTAATCTCATCCGCCCACCTAACCATCTACCCCCCTGCTGCGCTTGCCTTCTCTTTGATAAGGTAACCGCTGGTCCTTGAGGGTAACGAAGTGGACTTCGTTTGTCTCAAGGACCACGCGGTTATCTTGTCTTCGCATTAGATGCTCTGCCCAAGCACATTTCTTCCTCTTGATTTCAGCTAGAATGCCAATAACCCGAGTTTCTTCCCTCACTCACTCTGCCCGCTTCCGGTCTCTTAACGTTACACCTGTCATTTTTATGTCCATGTCTGGCTGAGTTGTTCTTAACTTAAGCTGAACCCTTTTCGTTAGCCTCCACGTTTCTGCCCCGCATGTGAGTACCGGTAAGATACCGGTGTTGTACACTTTTCTCCTGAGGGATATTGGTAAACTGCCATTCATGATCTGTGAGAACCTGCCGTATGTGCTCCACCTCGTATGGCAGGTTCGCTCAGATCATACATCTCATAGGTTGCTTTCAGTCCCCGCTACGAGTAAGCGGTTTTCGCCGTTTTGAAAAAGAAAAAAAAACGCAACACAAGTAGATGGATAAAGAGGTGCAAAGGACGAGCTAACAGTACTGTCTCCAGGCAAGTTATCTCGACGGAATGGCTCGCAATGGGAGCGCCAGACAAATGTAAAAATCATGCAGTGCCTGTACCTCCTCCTTGCAGAATGTAGCACTTGTAAAACTGTAAAACCTACGTGATCCTCGAAACAAAAAGAGCTTTCGTATTGTACAGTCGTCCACACACCTGTCTAGAACGCTTGAACAGCCCACCTGGGAGTACACTTCCCTAATTTACGAGTGTAATAGCGCTAGAAACGACGCCTTACCGGGCATACACATTCCCATGATTTGTCTTCGACACCTCATGTCTTTCACGGCGGTATTCATTCCGCCTAGTAGCGGCAATCGTTACAAACGCACAACATAGTACATCGCTCCAGTGCTGCTGGCAAGTGTGAGCACGTCTGTACATGTTCAATCCTGCGTTTGTCGCATCAGAGGAAAGATTTTCGAATCCTATTAAGACCAACTTTCGTGAACCTAGTGAAAAAGAACTCTCACGTACTACATGGATTCACAGACCCAACTGATATCAGTTAAATGACTTGCCTTCGCACCCCAGTGAGCTAGCCAAGATCCCTTTGATTTATGAAACGTAAGAGCCGCGGCCAAGGTCTCGCAAAATTGTCGTAGTAAATGCAAAGCCTCGAGAATAGTCTTTCAATCAAAACAGAAAAGAGCTACGTCATCAACACAAGCCAAAACTATAATTTCACAATGAGCAAGAGAGAAGCTTCGAACAGGTGCGTTTTTCATTATACTCACATGAAGGAGCGCAAGGTGTAAAGCGAAAAACGAAGGCGATAGCGTGCAATCTTCTCGAATTTATTATTCAAGTACACAGGTTTGGAAATCTATTGCCTTATGATAAGCCTTGCCGAGCACTCTCCGTAAAATAGCTATTAGATCTAAGTATTACGCCATCAGTGGCTCCATGCTTGCACACAGCGAACAAAAATAATAACAGAATTTATCACAAGCATGCACAGGTCAATCACAATTAGAGCAGCTTCTGGTTTTAGCAAAGTCGCTAATAACGGAGGTTTCTCAAGACTCTACTGCATTTACCACTATCTGTGAGGCCTTATAGAATGTGCAGCACCTCTGCGTAAAGCATTTCTTGTTTCCATGTGCTATGAACGTTGGGACTGACTAAACATTTTTGCCGTTGTTTCCAGCAATCAACACGCAAGTTCCTGCTGTTCAGTTAAAAAAAAATTAGCCGTCCAACTAAGGGAATTTGTGTTTCTGTTCCAAATGTAGTATTATATCCCAATTTTGCTATTGAAGACGCAAGAGCAGTTAAATATCACAGGCGGCTACCCATCATTCGTTCTATGCGATGAGCCTGAACATGAAAAATTTTGCGCTTTTGGCAAGTGAACCATTCTATCCTAAGTGCTCCAGACTTGGAGCGAAACTTGCCACTATTTCTGTAATTTATGGCTGCTATCGCACTCGCCAAATCTTTTCCCTTAATATTTATCTGCTGAACAATTTTCTGGTCTCGTGACAGCCCTTTGAGTTTTCCATGCGAGTAAAAGACTAAATCTTAGAGGGGCTGCGAAACACCGCTTGAACAGATGCGGGTTACACTTCAGATGGATTGTTTGTGTCACACAGATGATGACTCAAAAAGAATTACGAGAATGGGTGCATAGGAAAGGGAGTTATTCAATGAAGAAATTTGAAAACACAAGCAAACAGAATGCTGCCCTCAACTCGATTTTCGCGCAGCTTCCCATTCTCATTTCACTCTCCCAATAACGACACTTAGTGCGACCAATCGAAAGAGCCTATCTGAGCACGTTGCGGAAGTTTGCGCTCCATGGTTGCCTGTTCTCTGTAACTCGTTCATGCCAAGGCTGGCAGCGGCGTTTCCATGGTTACAACAACCATGTGAACGCGCAGCTGACCCAACGATGCTTTTTTTTTTTCAAGCGATGTTTATTGCCTCAGGGCATAAAGGTGATGAAATGAGAGATGAGGAAGATGCTTAAATAAATGAAAAAAGGTGGGCCGATCTAATGAAATAAAGTAGTGAACGATGATATGGACCCTGTGTCCAGGCAATATAGGAATCCCTATTCTCGAGTGCATCGACGGCGCAGAAGGGAACACTGATTAGTGACGTTCCCTCACTTATGGATCCGAACTCGAGCGCGAGGTACTGCGATGGTGTGACAGCCTGAGCAAGATAACAGACACATTTAGCATAGCGTGTACCGTTACTGCTTACCGCCAACCATCACCCGTCGCTCCTAGCGCGCTGGTTGGTCCCGGCGAGCAAGGAGCACGCGCTGTTGACGGGAACGTGGCGCCATCTGGCGCCGCCGCCCGGTTATCCTCCGCAAGCTGATGATGCACACTGCCTGCTCAATGTGAAACGAACGCATCCTTCCTTGGGACCGAAACGAACGCTTATAGGGTGCAATGGCTCGATCGGATCGACTCCGCATAGCCGCTCTGAGATGCATAGAGAGTAGCCATAAGTGTTTAGCGCTAGGTCGTAGGACGTTTACAGAGAGGCGCAAAGTCCTTCGAGGCCAAAAGTAGCCAGTGTCTCTGGTGGTGTATTTTTTTTTACTTGCTTTACAGTGCTTTTATCTAGGGCAGAAAAGTTGGTTTTGGTAATGTAACGTAAAACACAAAAACTTGACAAAACGTATCTCTTGTTAATAACACATTTTGCATTATATTTACTCTTTGTCCAATCTTGAAGCTCCCACTAAGTGGTGTCCTGTCCGCTGCTAAAAACCGCCACTGTATTGTGACACCGTCAGCGCCACGAATTTGTTTTTGCAAGCTAAATAAAATATTAAAAACCGCAGTATGCGTGGTACGACCAATGCTAATAGCATCACTATAACTCATTCAATGCAACCAACAGTAAACAAAATGCACTTAAAATGTGTTTCGGGGCCTCTTTAATAAAAAATTAAAAAAATTTGTCTTTAGTATGGACGCCTCAACAATTTCATGGACTATGAGAAACATTATGCTTTACAATCAATTAACCACAATCTGGCAGCAGCTAATTTTCTTAGATGTTTTGTTCGTTACTTTAGTCCAGAAAGCACCATTTTTTCATTATTTTTAGAAAACGTACTCAACATGCGTAAGCAACACGAAACGCTTCTTCCTTCCTTCGGGACCTACATTAACTGGTGTGAATGTTTGAACCGAAATGCAGCAGAAAACGTTAATTAAAAAATTCCGCAACTTTGAAAACTGCGTTTTGCCGCGTAATCCACCTTAACCCTGGAAAGCCCGAACACAGAAGCACATGAAGAAAAATGAGAAAACTTTTTTGTTCACTTCAGTGAACAATATGAACTGATTGATAGAAAAATATTGCGAAAATATATATGCGTTACAAAACTACAGTACGTATCAAATTTGGTACAGTGGGCTTCATTGCTAGTTCAGGAAAGTGCATCAATCCAGGAACTTATGGCTGGTGGAAATTATAAAAAGAATTCCTTTCCTTATTCAGGCAAAGCGTCGCATCGCATTTAGAACAAATAACCGAACTGAACGTGTTTTGACTCGGTGAACAGTTCTTGCGTCGCAGCCTCTTGTTCGTTAAAAGGAGAAAGTGGCCAACAATATCTTTCCTTACTTCATTCTGGGGTTGTTTTGGTGCCACTTTCCTTTTCTTTGGAACCGATGACGGCAGGCTAGATGGTCTTTATTTCCTTCTCTTCCCACAGAGCATCAAACATTCTGACAGCTCTGCAATGAATACTGTCAGCTTCATTGATTTTGTATGCAGCTGTCCACATTGACATCTGTGCAGGTTCCATGTATTTACCACACAGATAAATAAGGTGTGGTAGAGTATGCAGATGTACCAGCGCCTGGATCGAATGTTGTACTTGTAGAGAGCAACTTGGTAATTGTGTTAGTCAATATCACCCATGAAGCTGTTATACACGGCGACAATAGCTGGTCGCGGCACATCACAGTTTACTTTGGTTTTGCGGTCATATCGCTTTACTTTTTCTACCGGTTTCTGTGGCACAAAGTTCGAAACCAACGTTACCGCTTTTCTGTAAAACCAGCAGAAAATGCCTGTTTCGTCAGCACGACGATCATAGGCACCTTGCCCCAGTGTCTTCAGACTTTTTTCATTCATGAACAAACAATCTTTGAGCCGATTTTGGCGCAAGGTTCCAACATACTAGATTCCGCGGCCTGTAAGCTCTTCAACGAACTCCAAAGAAGTGAATAAATTGTCTGCAGCTACCTTGAACCCCTAATCAGACGGTTGCTTATTACACATATTAAGGACGGTATCCCCACAGAGCCCAAACGTATAGGATCCATCGCTCTTCCCTTGGTACACATAAAACTGATAAAGGATACCAGTTGCCCCAGCACGGCCCCATACCTTGAAGCCCCATGGTACCGGTTTGTTAGGCATATATTGTTTCAGTGTACTTCTTCCCGTAGACGGCACTATCATTTCGTCAACTACGTTGTACTCCTCTTGTTCAATTTCATCAAGGTTCCGCGGCAAGGCCAGAATTCAAGGTCGGAACTTCCACACTTTGTCTTGTTTGTCTTCTTCGGGAACTTGCAAGTTATCTACGACGTGCAGGCAAGCCATCAACTTCAAAAAGCAATTTTGGGACATAGTATCTGCTATTGGCAGATGCCTGCTGCCTTGCTCCCAATAGCACCTTACGTTTCGCATTTGGACGAGGCCCATTTTCAGGTACATGCCAATGTACTGCTCCACTTCAGGCACACTTGTGTTCGCAGATTTTTCATACTTCTGCGTACTGTAGACGTTTGTTTGATCTACTAGCATCACCAGCATGTCACTGGTGAGAAACCGCCTGAAAAGCATAATTAGGGTTTCCAGGTCATCCGGTTCGCTCATTTTTTTTTTGAAGCGATGTTTATTGCCTCAGGACATAAAAATTATGAAGTGAAAGATGAGTAAGATGCTTAAATAAATGAAAAAAGCGTTCCCGACAAGCCTGGATGGGCAATCTCGAGCAAGGACTTCTCTCAGTTTCTTCCAGGAGGGGAAGATGATGCGACTGCGGAACCACCGCAAACGTCCTCCGCCTCTTCATCACTTGAATGAGCAGGGCCATCGCTGTTAGCCGTGGTCCATTCCTCGTCGTCGCTTTCCGATAGGTCGCTGAAGTCACTCACATCGTCCCAAGGAGCGACGCGTTCGAGGATGTCCTTCACAGCACCACCTAAAACAAAATAACTTTGACCAACTGGGAGGATAGGTGATAAAGGGCAGGCAGCCCTTTTGCAAACATCAGTGAACTGCGAACACAATTATTAAAACTGCGTGTTCCAGTCCCTATATCAACTCTTCTTGTGCAGTAGAATAAGAATACCTTCACAATGCAAGGGCAGCACTAGAGCTTACGCACACTCAAGGCGCACGAGTCACCAGGGTGAGAAACCCACCCCAAGAACGAGGGCTACACTAAAGCCCACCATATCAAATATGACACAGTCAATATCAGGGTACCGCCATGCAGCGAAAAACTGCTGTGCATCGCACGAAATTACATCCACAAATCAGGAAACATACAAAAACAACACCGTTATAGTAACTGTAGTAAATAACTATTTCTTACCTTTCCTGGAGTAGAAAGTTCGGCATGGTATGCCGGGGCGCGCGCGTTGCTGGTGCACGCCATTTTTCAAAGGCGCCTCGCAGACCTCTGCTGACAAGAATCTGAAGCAGCCACAAGAGAAAACTATTTCCAACATGTCAAGAGCGCCACCCTGCGGTCTAGAGAGATCCAGTTTCGATTTTTTCTAAGGCAATCAGTTTCGAATTCGTCGTACCAAATGTGATACGTTGGGCGCTGTGGGTCATACTGAGGTGTGTCATGTAAGAATACGAAATACAACTCTTTACAGAGCTGATGAGAGTGAAATTGCATTCAGTGACGTTTTTGTGGCATTTATGTTTTACGTGAGAAAAAAAATTGAAGTTGAATTGTGAAATTGAATACCATCACCACCTAGGGTGTCCCAAGAGAAAAAATTGTTTTCTGTCCTAAATAATAAAAGCAATTACGTTTCCACGATGCGATGAAGAGTTCTTTTTTTTTCTCTGTGAGCTTTTGTCAGCCACTTCAGTAAGCACGCATTGCCGGCGTGTAGCTCCAGATTCCATTTGTTCACGCTGCTGACCGCAGCATTCTATGTAGCTTTTCTCCGCGCTTTTCTACCCAAGTGCGTTTAATTGCTGATTTGCAGGACGGACATTAGCTGCAGCGGATTATAGGAATAATCGGCCAAAGGAGCGCTCACGAGATGCTGGCTGCGTCAGATAAGTACGTTCAGCATCCTGACGTTTTTCGGGCACTTCCCTTACAAAAATGGTCTATAGACCGTCTATACTTACAAAAATGGTCTATAGACAGTCTATAGAGTAATTATAGCTTTTTGCCTTCCTATGGATATTTATGTTTGTCTCTTCATAGTATATAGACAGTCTACAGACAAAAGTCTACCAAACCTGTATGGCCATAAATCTCTATATTGTCTATTGACTTTCTGCAGGATTTGTATTGCCTATAGACTGTTCTCTGGGGTTTCTATACAGAGAGTCTATAGGCTTTAGAGACAGAAGTCAATGGAGAGTCTACAGACAGTCTAAAGAAATTTTTGTTGCTTGAAATACGTACTGCTCTACGGAAACATTAAACGCCAACACGCAAGCAGTAAGCATTGAAATGGCTGCCATGAGTATTTCGGCGAGCTCTAAAGATTAATGGCAGGAAAATAACTGTAAAATAACGCCGGAAAAATGCGCGTATTTTTCCAACAGATCCAAAGAAAAGGCGCTTGAAACAAGGACTTTTGGGATTAAGAAAACGAAGTTTTCGTTATGGCAAGGAAGATGACTGGTAACAGCATTCTGAAGCACGCCATCGTTGATGCGCGCAACAATAAACTGGCCAATGCTTACTCCAATTGAATGGGGTTTGTACTAATACCTCAGATGTTCTAATGCCTCAGAGGAGTTTTATGGCGCGCTTCATAAGATTCAACGCTTCATACAAAGCGCCAGCGCCAAGCAGACTACAGACAGCGAGGTTCGAGAATTACCTAGACGGATATTCTGGCACTACACCACTCAGATTGGGTCAGGCATCCCACCGAATTTTTGCTGATCTGCACTATGCTATATCAAGCAGATTTCGACAGCTTAAAAGTAGAACACACGATTATCATCCTCTTTCTACTTGTAAGGAATGACAAAACCATGCCGCGAATCGCATCGCGTGTTGCTCAATGCTTGCTGTAGGACTGGACAAAAGTTACTGAGTCAGTTCAGCAGTACTGTCAAGGATTTTCGCCGGTTTCATTACAGCAACTTTCGGTAGTCTTCCTTGTCGCCGTACTCGCTAAGCGGTGCGAATTTTCTTGCTCGTGGCTTGGGGAAGCAAAATGGAGGGGCAAGATGCTCAGAACATTACACAGCCATTGATTGTATCTTTTCGGTGCATGCGCAAGAAGAGACCTGCTGTCGAGGTTCAGCGACTGAGTGCTCGGCTGATTACAGCGTGCTGTTTCTGCTCGCCAGTGGTGTCGCCCTCTAGCGGCTTGTCGGCTATATCTATGCGTATCCTTAGTGTGTACCCTTAGTGTGTTCTCGCAGTGCGTACCATTAGCGCACGCGTTTCGGCAAAAGTGGCTACAAACATATACAAAGACTTTGAGCATGTCATAAAAATGGTGTATTTTTTTTTTATACGCAAGGCTAGCGCCACTGCTTGGAATCCCGCCAAATATATTGGGTCGAAGTCAAGGAGTCGGAGCAAAACAGACCAGTCGAGGCATACGGAGAAAACGCCTACGCCTACTCTTTCTTCGCACTGCGAGGCGTCACTCGCAATTGCAAGAGGAGTGCGAAATGTAATCATGTAATCTTCCAAACTACTGCCCTGCACAGGAAAAGCGTCACTTTTGCGTTGCTGGGAACGGTGCCATCAAGCCCAGCTTTAACAGATGTATTGTTGCCGCACAGCAGAAAGATTTCTGAGGTCTTGAACTTTTAAGAGGTCAAGGGAGCATCGCAAAAATAATGTTAGGAGTGAGTAGACGAGACCAATCATCACTGAAGATTGCCCCAGGCTGACACAGTAAAATGAAATGGGAGGCATGTGGCAATGAACCATTTTTTTCAGACCTTTCCATAGACATTGCGATGCATTCGACCTAGATGAACGCCGGCATGGCCATTACCCTATTCGCCAGGGCGACAGAAGCTCTGGGTACTACAGGCCGCATTGTCAAGCCCTATTAGCATGCATTAACGAACCCACAACGGAGATTTTCTTTCAATTTATGTCAAAGAGCGAATGTGCTCAATATGAAATGGATTGGGTAGTTTACAGGTGGAACATTCAATTGAGGGATGGAATTCGTGCCTCTATGTACGAAACAGGTTCGGGGAGAAAAGCCTCTCGCGCAAAGAAAAGAAAGGGTTGATGTTTATAGGAGGCCCACCGGAGAGAAAAACACAGCCAAGCTTTCAGACGTCAGACGTGTGTGCGTGTGTGTGTGTGTGTGTGTGTGTGTGTGTGTGTGTGTGTGTGTGTGTGTGTGTGTGTGTGTGTGTGTGTGTGTGTGTGTGTGTGTGTGTGTGTGTGTGTGTGTGTGTGGTGTGTGTGTGTGTGTGTGTGTGTGTGTGTGTGTGTGTAAGCGGTGACAGAAAAAAGCAAAGACGCACATCGCCTTGACATGCAGTTAAACCACTGCGATAGCTGCGGCAACAGCGCCGTTGGCCGTCCAAAGCCACTGTCTTCCTACGACGCCTTCGAAAATGAGCGTACACACGCCACCGTGCCTGCTGCCATCTGATACATTTAGAGCTTCTATACGACATGGAAGTTGTTCTGTATCAGAACGCTGCCTTCACGTCTGTGCAGTTTTTTGGTAATTTGTGCTATAATCAGGGAGGCGCCGCTCCCTTTTTGCCACGGCGATGGAAGTGGAGGCTGCTGTGCCTCTATTGGAACCCGGTGGGTCGGCAGCAGCCGCCCAGAGGAAGCGCCTTGACCGCCAGAGTGACTCGAGCAGCCAGGGCACTGTTGTGTACTCGGTGCCAAGTGAACACTCCTCGTCCTCGGCCAACGACGGTTTCATACCGGTTGTTGGCAAGAAGGCCAAGCGCAGACTGCGTAGACAAGCCGAATCGTCCTCATCGAGCACGTCAACGGTGTCCTCATCAAGAACGCCAAAGGTGATCACGGCGCAAAGTTCCTCAGCGCATACAGCCTTGTTTGTGCCGTTGAACTCAACGGACAACTTGAACCTGCTGAATAGGCAAGCCATCTCTATTTATCTGGAGAGCCTTGTACCGGGAGGCATAAAAGATGTCAGAATCAACCCGTTCAAAAACGTCATTGCCATTGATGTGGTGGAGCGAAGTTCACTAGAGAATTTAACCGCAATCACAAAACTCGGCAACATCAGTGTACGCCCCCTTATTCTCCTGGACAGCAGCACTACGGCTGGCGTAATATACAGCGCGGACATCGCCATCTGTGATGCAGAATTACCCATGTTGATCAAGCCGGCAACCAACGGCATTTCCATCATTCATGTTCAGCGGTTAGGAAGATCTACATGCATCAAGCTGACCTTCAAGGGTGACTGCATACCATCGTACGTGAAGGTTGGGCACTTACGTCATCCAGTTCGACCTTTTGTGCCTAAGCCACTTCAATGCAGGAAGTGCATGAGGATCGGCCACGTGAGCGGCGTCTGCATCAACTCCATCGTGTGCCCGCGATGCTCCGAGTCACACAGCGGTGATGTTTGCCGCGCGACTACCTTGAAGTGCGCCAACTGCCACGGCCCTCATGACTCTTCCTCGAAAGACAGCCCCCGTCTAAAGACCGAACGGGCGGTACTGAAGCAAATGGAGCGAGACCATTCTACGCACAAACAAGCCGCCGCAAAGGTGCGACGACGTCGTTCGCGCCGCCGAAGGTCGTCAAAGAAAGCAGTCACATTTGACAATAATGCCCGAAACCCAACTGCAGCTTGTTTGCTTCCACGAAAAACCGTACCAAATCAAGGGAGCCCCGCGCTTGGTGAGGCTGGACCTGCTGCCTCAGAGGCAACTTGGCCAACACTGCCAAAGCCTTCTACGCCTACTGCGTCAGGGATGTTGGCGCACTCAGGGCAGTGTGCGGAGCCTACGACTGATCCAGCCAACAGGCACGATCAAGGCCATGGCCCAGATATGCAAGTGATTGCAATGCTCACGACACTAATGAATGCCATGCATGCTCTGCTTTCCAGCCTTTACACGCCAGCAGCACATAGCGCACTTCAAGTGCTGGACGCGCTACATCCAGTTCTTGCGGCTCTACAGTAGACGGCATCATGGCTCCTTCGTACCTGTCTTTTCAAAAGAAAGTCAAGCAAGCTTTCATTTTCATATGGAATGCTCGTGGGCTTCAGTCCCGGATTTCCGATTTACGGCATTACGTCTACGAGAATCACTTCCCCATTCTTGTGATTTGTGAACCGAAGACCCCGGCAATTTTGCGAATATCCGGTTACGAGGCATTTTTATCACCCACGTGCAACAGATCCAGCAAAGTCATTGTCTACATTCGACGTGAACTTACATATGTGCAACATTCAGTTCCTCCGAACGAATACAATCAGTACGTTTGCCTGACGGTGAAGAGCCGAGACCTGACGTTTACGCTACTGGCGGTGTACTTGGCGCCTTCAAGTCGTTTCGACGCCAGAAGGTTGAGTGGTTTGATGGCAGCTACACCTGCTCCGTGGGTTATTATGGGTGACTTCAATGCTCATCACACCATGTGGGGAGGCGTTAGGATGGACGTTAGGGGAAGACAGCTTGTGTCCTTCGCCTCTGACCATGACCTCCAGTGCCTGAATGACGGGAGCCCGACCTATATACGAGGGGTGACTTATAGCAGCTTCTTGGACTTGACTTTCGTTTCAAAGTGCCTTAACAACAGCGTCCGAAGGTTTTCGGATATAGAAACCCATGGCAGCGACCATATCCCAACCTATCTGATTATTACTGGCCATTCCACATTTTCCCCAGCCACGTGTAGGCAGCGCATTGACTGGACAGTTTTTAAATTACTTATGGAGGCTGCTTGCGCAGAGGGCTTCTCTACCGGTCTCGAACAAAAAATTAAGGAGGCCATGGAACACGCTACCTGCCCCTTTAACCCTGTCGCTAACTACACCGATTTTGACTTCGAATTGCAGCGACTGCGATCACAACGGCGCAGGGCAGAGCGCAGATACCGACGCACAAAGTCGCGCCTATACCTAAGAGATGCTAGGCGCATACAGAAGAAGATTCAGCGCAGAATTCAGAGCACTGCAAACACAACGGTGGAGGTCATTTTGCCAAACACTTGATCCACGGAAGCCTTTGTCACGCGTTTGGAGTGTAATTTGAGGTCTTCGCACGTAACCTCAACAGCGCTACCCGTTCAAATCCGTAACGCTCCACCAAAGGCGCAGTGTGGTTGAGGTAGCCGAAGGTTTCTGCGCAAGAATAACAGGCCCTCCGAATCCAGGCGCAACGCTGCACTGCAACAATATTCCACCCTCACGGGATTCTCGGATGGATGCACTATTCTCCATGGAAGAACTTGATGCTGCGCTGGCTTGTTGTAGAAGGTCATCATCACCAGGGCCCGATGGGGTGACGTACTCCGCACTTGCCAACCTTGGCCAAGAAGCTCGACGGGCTCTTTTGGACAGTTATGACAAGTCATGTAATGCTGGCATAGTTCCTCATGATTGGAAGACCAGTCGTCTGGTTCCACTTCTTAAGCCGGGGAAATCACCGCTCGACCTTTCATCATACCGTCCAATTGCACTCGCCAGCTGCGTCGGCAAAGTCACGGAAAGAATGCAGCTCACACGCGTGGAATGGTACCTGGAGCGATATCAGATTTATCCAACCTTCATGTCTGGGTTCCGACGGGGCCGCTCTTCTATCGACAACGTGGTTGACCTTGTAACGTCGGTGCACCACAGCAAAAGTGTGAAAAGATTGACCGTGGCATTGTTTTTGGATATCAAGGGCGCGTACGACAACGTAACGCATCAGGCCATTTTGGACGCAATGGAAG
Organism: Amblyomma americanum; assembly: GCA_030143305.2. Taxonomy (NCBI): domain Eukaryota; kingdom Metazoa; phylum Arthropoda; class Arachnida; order Ixodida; family Ixodidae; genus Amblyomma; species Amblyomma americanum. The sequence continues at coordinate 132,140 of JARKHS020011478.1, read as the reverse complement.
CTGCTGAGATCGGAGGCCGCACGTTCAGCTAGATAGGCAGTTATTTATCAGAGAGGTGGTTTTTTGTCCTGACTGCGGACGGACCAACGTCCTTACACCGAAATTCGCGCGGAGTCCCTAAGGGTGGAGTGCTGAGCCCAGTTCCCTTCAACCTTGCTCTTATCGGCCTGGTCGACGTATTGCCACAATATGCTGAGATCTCGGTATATGCAGACGACATCTGTATTTGGGCATCAGGGGTGACCCGTCCTCAAGTTCGTGCAAGACTTCAAAAAGCGGCATCGATATTGACATCTTCGCTTGCAGGGCCTGCACATTTCGACAAAAAAGTGTTCACTTGTGGCGTTCACACGCAAATTAATGTCACGTTACAGCATTCGCATCAATGGCGAAGCCATTCCCTATGAGAGAAGCCACAGATTTCTTGGTGTTGTCATCGACAGGAACCTCTCGTGGAATCCACATATTTACGACATGAGAAAGAGACTAATTTCGATTGTCCACGTCCTCTCCTTCCTCGGGGGAAAGTCCTGGGGCGCATCAGTGCGCTCGATGCTACAACTGTACCGTTCCCTATTTCTGGGCTACATTCGGTACAGTCTTCCGATATTCAGTTCCATTAGAAAAACAAATATCAAGACTCTTCAAAGTGTGCAAGTGCAAGCTCTCCGTATCTGTCTTGGACTGCCTAAATGTGCATCAACAGCAGCAACTGTTCTTGTTGCCCGGCAACATCCTGTTACTACATACATTGCTGTTGACACCATGAGAACACATATTCGGCACCTCACACTGGTTCCCTGTCATCACCTCGCAACACTCCCAATAATTAGGCCGCGTACTGCATTCGCCAAAGTCATTGAAGCCCATCGCGCATATCTTCTATCGCAGTTCACCCCTGCGTCAAGACAGTGCTCATCCTTATGGAGTCTTCATGAACCTCGGGTTCACCTCTATATTCCTGGCATTACAAAGAAAGCTGGTGTATCACTGCCCGCTCTCGAAATACTGACATTGAATCACTTGCATTCTTGCCACAGTCACCGCATACATATTTACACAGATGGATCAGTTCACTCGACCAGTTCGCGGGGTCGGTGGCGATACCGGCCAGATCCATCTTCATGAGAGTGAAGACGACCTATCCAGCATCTTCGACTGGTGCGGAACTCGCAGCCTTACGGGCTGCGGTAGAGTTTATCAGTCAAGAACCTCCACATGACTGGACGGTTTTTACCGACTCTAAAGCAGCCCTTCAAGCCCTGGAAGCTGCGCTACGCCGCGGGTCGCAGGACAAACTTGTTGCTGAGATCCGTCTACTGTACCACGGCACCTTTTCCAAAGGTCATGACATCATTTTTCAATGGCTGCCAGGACACTGTGGTATTAACGGTAATCACCAGGCCGATGCGGCTGCGCGTTCTGCTCACAACGACAAACTTCCAGTAAGGACCCCAATATCGAGACCTGAGAATGCGTGTGGGCTTCGCCCTTTGGCGCTGGAGCTCACACTTTCAGCGTGGAACACGGGAGAGTTTTGCAACCTCCGCCTCAAGGCACTGGACCCTGAACTGCGCCTTCGTCTTCCACGTAACTTAGAACGTCGCGACGCAACACTGTTATGCCGTTTATGGATCGGCGTTGCATTTACCAATTACTATGCTTTCCGGATGGGGATGGCCGACAGCCCTGCCTGTGAGAGCTGCGGTTGTGAGGAGACCATCGCTCATCTTCTCTGTGAGTGCCCTGCATTTGCGAGTGCAAGACATACACTGTGTTGTGCCCTGGACCGCCTCGATCCTCGCCTATTAACAGAGCAAAAGATCCGCGGACCGTGGCCACAGCAGTCGACTGCCCTCAAGGCATACAAGGCACTCTTTGCCTACTTGAGAGCGACTGGACTGAGTGACAAATTGTGACAGCGTTGTGCGTGTGTGTGTGTGTTATGCCCTTTTTTCCCTTCTCTCTTCCTCCTTTTAGTCACCTAATCCCTCTTCCCCAGTGCAGGGTAGCCAACCGGAACCCCTTTCTGGTTAACATCCCTGCCTTTCCTTCCTCCTCTATATCTATCTATCTATCTATCTATCTATCTATCTATCTATCTATCTATCTATCTATCTATCTATCTATCTATCTATCTATCTATCTATCTATCTATCTATCTATCTATCTATCTATCTATCTATCTATCTATCTATCTATCTATCTATCTATCTATCTATCTATCTATCTATCTATCTATCTATCTATCTATCTATCTATCTATCTATCTATCTATCTATCTATCTATCTATCTATCTATCTATCTATCTATCTATCTATCTATCTATCTATCTATCTATCTATCTATCTATCTATCTATCTATCTATCTATCTATCTATCTATCTATCTATCTATCTATCTATCTATCTATCTATCTATCTATCTATCTATCTATCTATCTATCTATCTATCTATCTATCTATCTATCTATCTATCTATCTATCTATCTATCTATCTATCTATCTATCTATCTATCTATCTATCTATCTATCTATCTATCTATCTATCTATCTATCTATCTATCTATCTATCTATCTATCTATCTATCTATCTATCTATCTATCTATCTATCTATCTATCTATCTATCTATCTATCTATCTATCTATCTATCTATCTATCTATCTATCTATCTATCTATCTATCTATCTATCTATCTATCTATCTATCTATCTATCTATCTATCTATCTATCTATCTATCTATCTATCTATCTATCTATCTATCTATCTATCTATCTATCTATCTATCTATCTATCTATCTATCTATCTATCTATCTATCTATCTATCTATCTATCTATCTATCTATCTATCTATCTATCTATCTATCTATCTATCTATCTATCTATCTATCTATCTATCTATCTATCTATCTATCTATCTATCTATCTATCTATCTATCTATCTATCTATCTATCTATCTATCTATCTATCTATCTATCTATCTATCTATATGACATTCCCATTCTTTGTGGCACGCGCAATGAGCTTCAAGAGTGGTAAGTAGAGACGTCAACATAAACTGGAACCAGTAAGCCAGACTCCTTCGCGAAGCTGAGCTAAAATCAGAGACGGAAAAGAACAGAAAGGCGCACTCTACTTAGCACCATCACTTTGTACTTCGGAATAGTAGCTCTATCAGGAATTGAGAGGTATACACGCAACTCAGGTGCGTTAAATTAAACGGCACATCTCCAACCAAAAGCTTTATATTTAACCCAACGTTTCGAAGCCGACTCGGCTCCTTCATCAGGAGTGACTGAGGGCAGTAGCTAGGAGGAGAGTAGGGGTTGAAGGAACGAAAGCTGTGATGTGAAAGGCATGGAGGAGAGGGAGGAAGGAGGGAGGGGGGGTTAATGCTGTTAGTCACGTTGTCGCTCTGTGGGGAGGCGGTCAATGGCGTCTTTTTTTCGTTGAGTTGAAGAGGGAAGTGCCTGGGCATATACAAGGGGGCAGGTTTCCTTTTGTGCGGTTTACGTTGTTCGGGGTGGTTTGGATGTGCCAGGATTCCTGAAGGAGCCTTTTGTGGTAATTTGTTTCGGTTCCGAGGATGTTGGTTTCTTCGAAATTAATTCTATGGTCTGAGTCCTCGGAATGTTCGGCTACAGGATTTCGGTCTCTTGCGAAGTTGCGGACGTCGTCTTTATGTTGCCGAATTCTTTCTATGAAATTTTTGGTTTCGCCGATGTAACTTGCATCGCAGTCGGCGCCAGGAGTGTTGCAGACAATGCCTTGGGCTCTTTCTCACCGCGGCCTGTCTTTGGGAACAGGTAGGCAAATCGCAACAGTGTTTGTGGGCTTGTGCGAAACCTGGGGACTCCCTTTGTTCAGGATTCGGGCGATGGTTTTGCTGACACCTCTGACATAAGGTAGAGTGACGTATTTTGTTGGCGGCGTTGGTCTTTTTGCGTTGATTTGTTGGGGCATGTTGTGTTTTGATGTCGAATGGCTTTTTGAATAAAGTTTTTTGGGTAGACGCGTTCATGATGAGCTCTTTGAATATCGTGCGTTGTTCTTTTTTTCTGTCAAGTTCTGTGCTGCAGTGTGTCTCAACTCTTCTGAACAACGTCTTCACCACTGATGCTTTATGGACTGTCGGGTGTTTCGAAAAGAATTGTAGATACCGGCCTGAGTGAGTTGGTTTGCGGTATACGAGGAATTCAAGGGTACTGTGGTTTTGTTACACGAGGACGTCCAAAAACGGCACGGAGTTTTCTTGTTCCACCTCCTCTAGCGGGAACTGAATATCAGGTTCTACGGAGTTAAATGAGAAAGGAAATTTTGAATCTCACATCTTTCGATGACTGCGAATCGACATACCTGAGGTGTGTACACTAGTGGCCGCAAAGCATTGTAAGGGCGAAGAAGCGATCATTGTCATCTCAGCAACGATTAACAGACCTCGGGAAATTGGGGGCATTTTATTAAGTCAGGCCATAGGCTTGGAGAGTATTTCTTAAATTTCTCTCCTCTAATTGTTGTAGCGAATCATCCAGCTTCCCAATACATCATACAAATTCAAATGTCCCCCTTACTTACATGACCTCAAAAGGTGCATTCAGAACTGCTCTTTCTGTCACCCTGCTGGAGTAACATCCACCTTAGTCAACATAAGGACACCGGAGGTTTTATTTAGGATATATTTAGTTGTCTAAATCTACTCCGAGGCTTGGGAAGCATACTCTGCCCTTAAAAAGAAGTGTGCTAGAAGAGAGTTTACTTCCTTTTTACTCCCATATACGCTTATTGTATTCAGAGTGCTGCTATGCTTTCCTACCAGCCCGACATCGTAGGTCAACTTCTCCCCTTCACTACCTTGATTTTTTTCATGCAAAACAAATATATCCTTTGCATGCAATCCGAGCTCCCAGGCTCACAGCTCAGGAAGCCAAGCGTATACAGTATTCTTCTGAACATGCATTTAATGATGTGTACACAATAGCAAAAGCCGATAGCGGAGTCGCCAGAACAGGGAATGGACAAGAGGGGCTCGTTATGACATACATGACGGAAGACAAGAGTCACCGAAACCAAGGAACATGGGGGAATTTTTTAATTTACGGTGTTTACGAATGGCAGGTTAATAGGGTAATTAATTAGAAAGCAGAAGATAAAACAACCACGTGCCGTCAGTGGGATCTCGACGCACAACCTCCGAATTTCACGTCGGGTGCTATACCTACTTCATTTTGTGTGAGTTTGATGGGCAATAAACCTAGTTTATTAATTTTAATCATGCAATCTTTTAATACAACTGCCAGATTCTTATATTTCTGGAGTGCACTGGCCAGTAGTAAAACGGGTTTAAGGTTCAGCGCTTTTCACGCAAGGTTTCACTTGACTGGATATTCAATGCCCGCACGTATCAGGCCGCTGCAATTTATTCCTAGTCCTTCTTTTCGCCACTTGTTGTAGGCCACGCGTAGCTAAGCTGTGTAGATAGATATTAACCTAATTTTTTCGGTCCCTCGGTTTCACGTAACAGACTTATCTCTTTGTTTTGTTTTTCACGCACGTAGGATACCTGTGGCGTTCTAGATTTTGCTTTTCTGGCGAGCTCGTTGATTAGCTCGTGGATCAGGATATCACTACTTCAATCAATCTCTGTCATTCCCGCTTCGATGCTCGTCTTGCCGAACACGCAGCGGATTCGAGTTAAGCACGGAAATATTGGGCGCACAAGCTCACGTTGAGAACAAGTTACCGAAGCGGACCTCCTGCTAGAGCCCGGCTATCACACTACAGCGTGCAAGAAGTACCGGATGCACATCGAATATTGGATCAACCGGTATAAATACCTGCAAGATTTCCTGTCAGTTTGCACGTGACGGCACCACCGTCTGCTCTACGTTGTCGATGTTGTGGAGGACATGATGTACACCCATTGAGAACCCTAAATCGTCGGACTTAATGGTACAGGAGAATCCTTGGTGTGGACGTCCAAAAAAAAATAATGCCAGCTTTGATCTCGCTCCGGATGCAGTATTCTAAAAGCAGCCTAAACGAATTGAAAACCGATTTGAAAAAGATATTCCAACAATGTGCATTTCATATGATAATTGAGCTGTATTATTGCGAAATGAAGTGTGCCAAACTGTCTGTTCACATCTTTGGGTACGTCACTATCCGGGAATTTATCATTTCATCCTTTTGCTAGTCTATTTTTAACGCGTTAGCGTTCAAGGCCCGTTACCCAGAAAATGCGGCGTCAGCGTTGCCAGCGTTGTTAGCGAAAAATCACGAGCATGACTCTGGCAGGTGTTGCCCAGAGAGCAACCCGGGAGGCATGTGCGACATTTAGGTCACGTGACCTTTCGGCGTCATCACAACCTGATCACCGGATACTGAGCAACCTACCCACCGCGGAAGGTTGCAGTTAACTATTGGCCGCTCGGGAAGAGCAACCTGGGCCATACAAGGCTCACCTCTGGGAGCACCTTCCGTTGCAGGGCTGTGGCGCATCGCTTAACCCCTGCACCACTGCGCCAGGACGGTTATGAGGACACCCAGGGGTCAAAGAATTTAGACAGTGCCCTTCTGCATGCTATGAGGAAGTTAATCGCGTCACACCCTTCAGGCGCGGCTTAAGCGTCCCTCTCAATTTTTACCTCTCGTTTTTTTTATTTCGGCAAATAGAAAATAGGACAAACACGAGCTCGACCACGAAGCGATCGGACTTCAGAATGACTACGCCTACCAGAAAAGCCCCGACGACGCGAGCTACCCATGATCCACATACCCGACGAAGCCATGACCCGCCGCCTAGGACGACGTGCAACGCAAGGGTCAGTGACATCCGACTATCTAAGTGGCTATCGACGGCCGCAAAGTTGCCGCTTTAGTCGACACGGACGCCGATTATTCGGTGTGGTGTATAGACGATTCACCGCGCAATTGAGGAAAGTCACGACTGCCTGAGACGGCCCACAAATTCGCACCGCAGGAGGCCACCTCTTTGCACCTGCGGGGCGAAGCACAGCGCTAGTGACCGTCAAGGGACATAACTATCCTGCGACCTTCGTAGTACTGCAGCAATGTTCACGCTAAGCGATACTGGGCATAGATTTCCTTAAGGAGCATTAGGAGATAATCGACCTGCGTTCCAAGCTCATCACGCTTTCGACGGACGAAGCTATCCCTTGGATTGCAACCATAGAACAGCATGTTGCACTGAGTGTCCTGGATGAACAAGTGAGCGTCCCACCCCGATCAAGCGTCATGGTCACCGTAGGTGCCACGGATGCAAGGACATGGAAGCTGTCATGGAGGGGAACACGGAGTTGCTTGTATAGAGCGACGAATCGGCATCGCAAGAGGCGTGGCACATTTCCGCAATGGCCAAGCGGAAGTGCTGCTGACGAACTTCAGCGAAGAACGCCCAGCACCTCCGCCAGATGTCACGTAGTGGTGACGGTAGTCCAGGGAGTGAAGAAGACCGCGAAAGAAGGCTTCCAAAAGAAACTCTTTATTGGGCTGACCTGTGCCCACAATGAACTCAATGACTCGGCGGCGGCGAAAGCAACAAGCGTGCTCGGCGGTCGACGAACAGAATGCGTGCCGCTCTCAGCAGCATCCAATTTAAAGCTGATAGCGAACTTTCGAGGTACGCGTGCAAAGTTACCAAAGCATTCTCGAACAACGTAGAATTAGCTCCGCCTTGATGCGATCAATCGAGAAAAATCTGGTCGTGTCTTGCATCACAAACAAAGCGATAAAGTGGCGTGCCGGCAGCTTTGAAGAATGAACAAACACTACAAAGTTTCGCGGTAATATGACAGTTTGTCCCCAATATGACCCCTATATAATCACAATGAAATGTGATTGTATAGGGGTCATTCCACGCCAAACGTCCCAGATGATGCTCTCGACCATCTCGAATTTGTTCAAAAAACTTCATGGAAACTTATCTTAATGCGCGTAATCAAAGCCTGAAATATGTTTGCGGAAAAAAGTTTTTTTGTGAGGTAAGGGCACCTTGAACATTTAGAAATGGCGAGAAACTACGACACTGCTCAATAATTAATAAAAAATTCAAACTTTCTGAAAACACTTTGCTAGTTTTTCATTGACATTTGCGCAGATAATGCCTTTGGATATAATTGGAAGCATGCAGCTTTATAGGGCACAAATATTTTTGAAAAATTGAAAAAAGTATGTAAATGTACCATTTTTTTCGTTTTTGTTTTAAATATCAACTTGCTTTCAGAAAATTCGGAAACAACCGTTTTGTTTTTCTAGATATCCAGCACCTATAAAAAAGTTACAGGTGATGAAACTGCGTACATCGAAGATAAAAAAATTACTAAATTGCACAAAGTGCGTTTTGAGCCATAAACACTGGTTAATTTCACCCTGAGGTATTGCAAGTAAAAATACAAGCAATAGCGGAGTACGTAGAACAGATTATTGCCTTTCATATCTGAAATTTTTGCCGGGGTAATTTTGGTTTAAAGCGAGAAAAGTTTTTGAAGTTGAGCTGTCGCGCCGCATGTTGCGTCGTCTGTTAACCGACAAAACACGGCACCTGGCATGGCGCAACCGTTATGACCTATAGCGGGTTACAGAGAAAAGTTTATTGCGTTTCATTTCATGAAATTTTTATCGAGGTAATTTTTGTTTAAAGCCAGAAATAAATTTTTGAATTTGAGCTCTAGCGTCTCAAGTTGCGTCGTCTCTTTACGCTCCTTCGCCGCAGAACGTGGCACCTGGAAAGGCACAACGCATATGGCCAGTAGCGGGTTACGTAGAACAGTGTATTTGAATTCATTTCTGAAATTTTTATCGAGGTAATTTTTGTTTAACGCGAGAAAAAAATTTTTGAAGTTGAGCTTTCGCGCCGCAAGTTGCATCGTCTGTTAACGCCTCTTCACAGCAGAACACGTCACCTGGCATGGCGCAACACTTATAGCCAGATAACAACTGCAGTTTGCCATCGTTCGCGTTAGTGCATTTTAGGGCTGGAGCTAAAGAAGATATCGCGTAACATTCGGCGAGTGGTATGCAAGAAACGAGGACGTTTTGCTTTCCAAGTTGAAAAAGACCCGATTTGGTGCGGGGCAGCCAAGAGAAGAGAAACCATGGCATTCACCATGCTGTCTCGCATTGACCACGAGGAGGGACGACCAGCCAGCATGGAAGGCATATCACAAGTGCTTTATTTATATCTGAATAAGATCGCAGAGAGCGCGCGCCTCGGAGCGCACGTGAAGGTGCGAAGTGCACACCGCTGCAGCGAGTAACGCGAGATACGCTGGCGGTGAACGGGGCCCGCTCGCCCGTAGGGGCGTCGCTCGCATGAAGGTGCTTCAGCCAGCATAGTGGCTCGTCTACAGTTGTCGCTGGAGTATTAATGCAGAAGTTTCACTGATTAAATTAAATACAACAAACACATCACATCGGAAACAACCGGGCATGGGCCTCTCACGGCCACAAGGGTCAGGTACCACGTGGTGCTGCTGCGTGGAGGATTGTTTCAACACCGGATCGCTGCTGGTCATTTCCAGATCGGCGTCTCACAAGCTCTTATGGCGGTGCTTACGTCTGTCATGGCGCTGACAAGAATGACTGACTGCGACAGAACCACACCGAACTAGCTCACTTGGGCATGCGACGCCACTGCAGCATTAAGGAAATATTTTCACGCGAATTCCTGTTCGATTACTCAATGTTCCCATGCTTGCCTGCGGCGCAAACCTTACTTAAGAACAAGAATTGTACATTTCGTCTGGCCACAGTGTAGGCAGTGTCGTGCTTTGCGGTGAAGAGGCGTTACGAGACGACCCAACTTGCGGCTGGAGAGCCCAACTTCAAAAATGTTTTTCTCGCTTTACACAGAAATTACCTAGACAAAAATTTCAGAAATAAAAGGCAATAATCTGTTCTACCTACCCCGCTATTGCTTGTATTTTTACTTGCAACATCTCAAGGTAAAATTAACGAGTGTTTATGGCTCAAAACGCACTTTTTGCAAATATAGTATGTTTTTTACTTCGATGTACGCAGTTTCATCACCTGTAACATTGGTTAAAAGTGCTAGATATCTAGAAAAACAAAACTGCTATTTCCGAATTTCCGAGAACGAAGTTGATCTTTAAAACAAAAAAGGCAAAAATGGCACATTTTCATACTTTCTCGATTTTTAAAAATATTTATGCCCTATAAAGCTGCATGCTCCGAATTATATCGAAAGACATTATCTGTGCAAATGTCAATGAACAAATCGAAGTTTTTTCAGAACATTTGAATTTTTTTTACTTATTGAGCAGTGCCTGGTTTCTCGCCTTTTCTAAATGTTCAAACTGCTCTCACCTCAGGAATAAAGTTTTTTCGGCAAAAATATTTCAGGCTTTGATTACGTACATTAGGATAAGACTCCATGAAATTTTTTGATCAAATCTGAGATGGTCGAGTGCAACGTCTGGAACGTTAGGCGTGGAATGACCCATAGGTGTTTGTATTTTAGCTGTCTCAGATTGAGATTAGTGCGATTGCTATTGTTGTCGAAGGGAATGGTGGCGGATGTGATGAGTGTGTATATTTTGGTTTTACGGAGGGGCAGATAGCTTTAAGTTCGGAGGAAATAGCGGTTGAAGTGAAAGTACTTGTTATTGTGCTGTGAAGTAAAAGTGCTGCGCTGGGGACCCTTCCTGTGGATGAAATTGTCAGCACATGAAATGCTCCTGATGAGGCTTTGCTGTCTCTAGGCGTGGTGTGCCTCCTTTCTCTCAGTTTATGATGTTTGGTTGTGATTTGCTGCGCCGCATGAAGATCTGATACGAGGCGGTGTTATAATAACAAGTGTTCCTCTCAGGCTGGCCGCTTTTTATATATCCTTTAGTAAAGAGTGCATATCTTTGAGTTCCAATAGGAAGAGTCAGTACGCTCAAATGTGCGTTGTTAGGTTTATGTCCGCCGGTATAATATTGACGGTAGTAGGCGTCTAGCCCCATTTTCCCAAACCAAGCAAGAAATAGTGCGTGGTACTGGCCCAATGCACTCCGATTCTCGTGGCCGAAATTTTAATGTGAACGCGTGTCTTGGCAAGAATGTGTGGCTCAAAGACTTTATGGCAGAAAATTTGGATTGAGTTTGTGTGACGCGGACAAAAAACAAACTGCGAAGCAAAGCACACTATTGTATTTGTTGTTTGCAAGACAGCTTCAAAAATTTCGCTCCACACTTCAGTTACGATATGACATGTTAAGGTCTTGTTCGATAATAAATTTTTGATAGTTTGAAGGATGTGTTCTGGAAGTGTTGCTGCGCATAATTTTTGAGCAGCAGAGCCTGCATCCCAGCGTCCGTTGCCGCTATTGCGCTGTAGGGTACGGCAGGGAATCGGGAATGTTTTTGTATTTCCGCCTTCATTTTTTCAGCCATGACACAGTGTCACTTCTGACACTCCCTCAGCGAAAACTGGTACACAGCCCAATTAAACAAGGACAATAAAAATGCGAACGCATGGCAGGGTCATTCGCTGCAATCACGGTTCCCGTTGTAATACCTCTACCTTCCCCTCTCCATACGTTATTAAGACCTCAGGCTACCACTGCTAGATTAGTGTCCTCGTTCGCAACCGCCAACTTCTCTATCTCTTTTTACATTGAGTACTTAATATTCATGTGTCAGTGATCCCACATTGCGTTTATCGGCGAAGGAGCTGGCGTACCAAACTATACCATTGCGGTTGATGCAATGTGTATATGTAAAGACGGTATTGTTTCGCGTTCTGTTTCTGCGTGCTGTGCATGACGGTACAGATTTTCTTCATTTTTATTGCTTGGTGACAGTTAATTATTCTTTGTAACAAGAAATATACTCTCAGTTGCTACTGCGCCTATATGTGTGTCTTGCGTGTTCTTCTAAAAATGTCGTTTATTTTTGGCGCCTTTTCGTAACAATGTCTAACCCACTCGCCCACCAGCACGTTTTGTTTTTGTGTTTGTTTGTTTGTTTGTTGTCTGTGATCTTAGAAAATGGCATATACCCACCAGATGGTTTGGCGACACTGGGAAGCATCAAATACAGCTGATAAGGCAGGCGATAAGCACCGCTGTTTTGAATAAAACGCGTAATTTGCGTAAATTTACACGACTTTAGTTCTGCAATTGCTGAAGATCGCTACCGCGAGCTATGCAAAGCGAAGAGAATGAAGCAGAAGAAGATGATAATGATATGCGGTGCGGAAGCTCCTGCTCTTTGCATTCCACTGCTGTAAATGCGTTAAGAAGGCTCGACCGTGGAATATCTCTGTACTAGACAACGAACTCCACCGCGTTCCTAGCCAGAACTACGCATGGAGCCAGCCGAGGCGAACAGCCCGGACATGACGTCCCAGGTGGAGAGCAGCGTCACGTCCACAGTCAAGGTCCGCGGCAGAAGGCACCTAATCGACCTGCTCTCTCGGCTGAATCCGGCAGAGAGAGAATGCCATTCACAGCCAGAACTGGACATCGGCGAAGAAAACACGGATACCCAGAACCAGAGCGTTCCGGCAGCACCTGCACCTTCCCCAGTCCCCGAAAGCTCTACTCCTGCGCCTCAGCCTAGACCGAGCAACGAGGGGAAGCGCGCTGTGCTTGCCAGGTCAGTGCAGTTTCAATTGGCCAAAGTGTATTCGCACTTTTTAGTGTGTTTTCACTAGAGCTTCCACTCAGCCGCCTAGCCTTTGTATGTGAGGTTCCTCTGTGCGTCCACCTGGTTGTGGGCAAGCTTCCCTAGGTGACCCACCTGCCGCCTAAGTGGCCTCTCTAGGTTGCAGACGGGCCACCTAAGTCACGGACCTTGTGTTGTGATCATTACCTGCCCACCGGATTGTGAGAAAATTGCTCACCGTGGCAGTTGGCAGTTGATTTAATAATTCAGCCGTGATTGAAGTTCAGTCGTGTGTTCAGCGCTTTGGTTTTACCGTTTCTTATGCTCGTGTGTCCCGTTGTTTGAGTCGCCAATAATGGCATCATATCAACTCGCCAGGCTTGGTTTCCTTCCATACAACAGTTTGGTATCTGACTAGACCTGTTTTGCAGGGCCTGCAAAGCAGCATTTAGGGTGTTGGGTAGGTGTGTCCGCATTCCCTGTAGTATGTCCACCTCGTCAATAGATGGCAACTGTGTGGAAAGCCAGCCTGCGCCATGGGGAAGCACTTCGGCTACTCCTGAGAACTTGTCTGCTGTGCGGTCTGTGACGGGATGTGCTGTGGAATGAGTGTCCTGTTGCGGTCTATCTGGAAGCAAAGGCGTGTGCAATCGGGATGTGTATGTAGAAGAGTTCTGGCTCTGAAGGACGAGAGAATAGTCTCACTCCTTGGTCCGTGAGCTCCATCGTTACTTTAAAGGCCATAGACTATTAGCAGTTATGCGTCATTTTTGTGCAGCTTGTCGCCCTTACCCCATAGCAAAACAAGGGCCAAGGCTTCATGAACCTTTTTCATGCACTCCACAAAGTCCCATAAACAAGAAACAAAGCTCATTAACAGAGCGTCACGAACCAAGTTGTGTTGTCGTCACAATCGCCCTGCTTAGTGCAAACAACAGGACAAAGGAAAAGACGAAGACTAACACAGCCGCTTCCGTTGTGTTTAGCGTAGCAGTGAATGTGCCCTGCTGGGCAGTTCCAGCATAGACAAAGAAATCACTCACCAGACACGCGCGCTGGGCGATGAGTATGAAACCTGGCTTTGCAGAGCCTGCTACGTTTACTCGTGCAGAAAACTGCGTGTGATTCTTGTTTTTGCAGCTATGGTTTCACTCCCGAGATATCGTGCGAAGATCAAGCAGCGGAGCAGGTCATCGATTCGCTGTCCAGCACGCAGCGTCCCCTCTCGCAGGCGCACTTTTTTGGGAGAGGTAGCCCTCTCGGCTACGCCTCGGTCAAGAACAGCCCCGCGACTTCCAGCAGCCCAGAACGCGAAATTTCCGGAACGCCCCATTCTCGAAGTGAGCACCGGTATATGTTCTACTGGGGCTTAAGGTGTGCCCCTGCCATTGAGCTGTTGAAAGGCTGGCGCTAGGGAAGGGCTTGAGACTGGGAGTTGGTTGGTGCCAGCACAAAGCTGGGCGAATGAAGGGGGTGCTATCTGGATATATTGGAAACCGAGTGAAGAAAGGCTGACAAGCAAAATAAGCATCTTTTATGACTCATGCTCTAAAGAAAGGAGGTAGTCTAAAAGCGGTGAAGAGAAAACTAGGCCTCATAGGCAAAAATCAGATGTATGCGTTAAGAGGCAATGAGGGCAATGCAATTAGGAACATGGATAGGAAACTTAAAGTAGCCGAAGAGTTCCACACAAATGTGCACAGTAGTCAATGTAATCAGGACGTAGATGAGATAGCCAGTATCACACACCAATGGGACATCCCGTCAGTAATGAAAGAGGATGAGAAGAAAGCCTTAGGAGCAATGCAAGGAGGGGAAAGCAGTACGTAAGGATTAGGTATCAGGAGAGATGTCGAAGGACAGAGGCGAGATTGTACTAGAAAAATTAGCCACCCTATATACGCAATGCCTTATGACTTCGAGCGTACCGAAAGCTTGGATGAACGCGAGCATCATTTCGATCCTTAAGAAAGGGCATGTCAATTGCTTTAAAAGCTACAGACCGAGCAGCCTACTGGCTGCCGCCTATAAGGTACTTACAAAGGTAATCGCTAATAGTCAGGACAGCCTTAGACTTCAACCAACCAACTGATTGATCAGGCAGGCTTTCGTAAAGGATTCTCGACAATACAGCATATTCATCATATCAATCTGTAGAGAAATGTTCAGAATATAACCAACCATATATATATAGCCTTCATAGAGTTGCGAGAAAGCATTGGACTCAGTCTATACCTCAGCAGTCTTGCAGGCATTGCGGAATCAGGGTGCAGAAGACCCTTACGCAAAAATACTAGAAGATATCACTAACGGATGCAGAATAACCACAGTCCTCCATAAAATGAGCAATAAAATGCGAATAAGCAGTTCTCGCTACACCAGATGCTCCGCGCAGTGCCACACACGATGTTATATATAATTTCACGTTCCAAGTTGCAAACTTAGTGAGTTCTACACATACATTTTCCACATGATTTTTATCACTATTTCAGCCAGTGTACCTGCGTTACATTGAAGACATTTAAACACTCTTTGTTTTGGCTAGCGTTCTATTCCAATGGCTCTGCTGCTGTCTTTATTACATCATTTTGTATGTGAAATGTTAGCCGGGTATTAAAGCAATATCGTTAAGGCTCCCGTTGTGCAGCAAATATGGCGTCGTCGACGGCGACAGTGTAGTAGGCTTTGTGAGCTGAAAATTTTTGGAGAAGCAACCTATGCGCTCAGCCTAGGTCACGTGGCCTTGTGGCATCGTCTTAAGCTACCCACCGGATTGTGAGCAAACTGACCACCGCAGCAGGGGGCAGCAAAATAATGATTAGTCGCGACAAGTTGTGCAGGAGAAGCAACTTAGGTCCCATAAGCTCAACCGATGGCAGCGCGTGCCATCGCAGAGCCATGGCTTAACCGCTGCACCACTATGCCAGAAGTACTATGAGGAGTCCCAGGGATTTATAAATGTAAAGTCGAGAATAACCAATTCGGCATATATGGACGTTAACCAAATAAAGCTTTCGCATCATACCCTTAAAGAGCTTAAGTGTCCCCTCCTATTTTTCTTCTTCTTTCTTATCTTTCTTAATTTTTGTTTAGTGCAATATTTATTTCTACTGCTGCGTTGCTGTTTCTCGAGTTCATGATCAGTGGACGCTTCCAAGCCCAGTTTTCAGACTTTCTATATATCCTCCTCAATATCACTGCGTGTCATTATTGACGATCGAACAAATGAATTTGACTGAATTTAATTTGGTACGGTACAATGTGACAAAAATATCGCTTTTGTCTCACCAGCGGGCGAAGGTATATGTTCTATTTGAAAGTACGGTATCGACAACGTTTCCTCACAAGAAGTCTGCAGCACAGATTCTGCCTTAATTTCATCCATCTAAGACACCGTTTCACAGGATTGTCTGCATATGAGCACAGATCTCTTCAATAAGCAGCCTTGTGGCTGTCTACTGTGATGGTTCAGCAAACAGTGACTTCCCTAAGGCAGCTCTTTAGGCTAGCGGCCCAGACGTGTACCGGTGCCGCGACGTCCTGATTTGGTTCCTGTCTTCCCGCAGTGACCACAGCCATCAAGACGCCCCGTTCCTCCTCCAGTCCGTCTTCACTGCCCTTCACCGACGCTCCGCGCGCTTACCTGGCCGCCATTCCGTGCGCCCTCACGGCATTTCTCGGTGTCGTGGTCCTGGTGTTGCTCGCATTCATCTCGTCGCGCAACAGTCCCTTCACGGTCCCAATAGTAGACATCGAGCACGACGCTCGCGTGCTCTGCTCAAACGTTGCCTGTCGGGAGGTCGCAGCTATGCTCGCACTGACTGCAGATCACAGCGTCCGGCCGTGCGACAACTTCCACCAGCACGTCTGCGGCAACTGGGCCGCCGGTGTCTCTCAGCTTAGCGCTGCTGCTAAGTCGGGCAGGATGCTCAACTATGCGGAGGTCAATATACGGTCGTTTAGTGACCGAGTGCACCGCAGCCTGGGACACCTGATCCAAAGCCCGGTTCTTGGTACGCCGCAAGAAAGTCAAATGGCGCGGTTCTACAAAAGCTGCCTGCACTTTGTCTCAAATCTAAGTCATAGTGAGCGTTGGCCCCTAGTTCAGATTGTCTTGGAACGAGCAGAAATTGACCGCCATCCGTGGGAAGACGCCATAAGTCTGTTGGGCCTCTTGGAGGATGTAGTTGGCAGTTGTCTTCGTACAGGACTCACATCTGTAATGAGCGCCAGGCGCAGCCGAGATGGGGACATCTTCGTTGACTTGGGCGAGTCCTTGCGTCACACGTTGCAGGCTGATCGAGGCGAACATCGGGTACGACACTTCCTCCTGCAGTCGCTCACGGACCTTCGACGAGACGGACGCAGTTACAGGCATGACGATATTCTGGCACTGGACGCTAAAATAGAAGGCGTGAGGAAGACTTTAGATGCGTCCAAACGACACTTCGAAGCAGTCCAGCTGGCGAACCTGCCGTCACCGCTGTCCGAGTTGCGTTCACTCGCCGAGCTAGCAAATCCTGACCGCGTCTCTACGACGTCGATTCACCGCCAGTCGTCGTTACGTGTGCGCGCTCTGGAGAAAATCGTTCAAGTCATCAAACTCCTCGGTGCAGTGCATTTAAGGCTGGCGGGCGTGTACCTACTGCTAGTGACAGCTGCGCAAGTTCTCAAGTACGGCTACATGCTACTGCAGCCTGGCGGCCAATATCATGAATCTACCGTAAAGGTGAGAACAGATACGAATAAGCTGCGCGTGCGTTGTATGGATTTGGCATTTCAGTTTGTGTATAGTGTAAAAAAATTAAACTTGGCTGCAGAAATCTTTAAAAATATCCCCTTCCCTCCTCCAGTGATCAAGCCATCGCTCTGCACCAGTGCTTACCGAATATTATCGAGAATTCGCTTAAATAACATTCTCTGTTCTTAATTTAATATGCGAAGGAATAATAAGAATCTACGCCACTTGTTAAAATACATAAAAAAAGAGCCTTTAAACTGCAATTTTATCTTTCAAGCTCTAAGTGGGAATTACCGCCGAGCTGTAGCAGCAAGCCTCTGCCATATGACAAAAGCCGAATAGTCTTGCCGTGCACAAGACATGCACGATGCAGTCACCAGAGAGATGAAAATACCTGTTAGCAAAACCATACTCTAGCGACTCGCTTTGCGCTTGTTTAATAGTACAAATATTGCGCTGCAGGGCCAAAGACGCTCTGAAATGACGTTCTCTGAAAACACGCTTGAACGTTGCACAGGCTTGTATGCAAGCGACCGCCGAACACTTCCCGCATCAATTTCCCTTCTGGCTGGCCAGCACCATGGAGACTGCCGAAGCGCGCTTCTACCTCAACTCGATGGTGGCAGCCATTGGCAGGTCAGCGGCGAGCAGGACGAGTATGGCACACCCACTCGTGGTCAACGGCTCTGTCTTTGCGCAGGTGTCTCTGGAGACGATCAGTGAGTGCAGTTCTTTCCCCTGTACCCAAGTTTATGCGTGATTCCTAAAGACTGACTGGTTCCGACCCGGTTCGCAGTTCAGTGTTCAGTTTGAAATCGCCATTCTGAACACACTCAATCGAACATTGCCCCAATACAGTCCGAAATTAAACCCAGAAAAGAAGGCAAAAATATGAAGCAACACGAATTTTCATTCCAGACACCTTTACATCGTGCAGAAAAGAAATTTACCAGTGCGTATCCTTCGGGAGCAAAACGCAGAGCTCGCTGAGAGCTGTTTGTCGCTCAGGCTGCTTATGCTATTGTTTCGGTACATTTTAATCGCCAAAATCAGCGCTTTTATATGAGCAGCTATCACCAGGAACCAGCTAAGCGAATTATCAAAGCTTTCCGCACAAAAAAGGTTTCTGACAGGCGAGTTGTGCCAGTGACTTGCTTAATCTAAATAGTGCAACACCTTTCTATAGTCATAGAACTTTTCCCGAAGCCATGTGCAGCTTTCTCGGTGCAAGCTAGTTAGACGGATACTTTCTAACCTTCTGAAAATGTGCGATAGTTTCACAATACATATTCCCATGCACCATATTGCTTCCTGTACAATGACCCACGCTCCTCTTGTGACGTCGTTGCAATGTCGCGCAGCCGCCCGTGGTGCGTTCTTGGACGAAAAAGTGCCCGCCTTGACTGACGACTTCATCCGCTCGGTGCTCGAGATGCGTCGCCAGCCTCTGGCCGGGAACTGGATGTGGGCGGAAACCGCCGCCCAGTTGCAGCTGCGAGGCGACGTCCTCGTCGGCTCTTCTGGGGCTGGCACGACACTAACCGTCCCCTCCCTGTTTCTCACTGCCGACCTGCTGCACCCCGACGCCTCGGAAGAAAGCGTCGACTATTCGATGGTCGGAGTCCGGCTCCTAGTTGCTTGGGCCAACCACGAAGTGGCTGCTGACAGGCTAGTGAGGTGACAGAATCTGTTTTGGAGCTTTTTTTTCTTTTAGGAGTATATGCATTCTGGAGTGATCCTCTCCTCTTCCTGACCCGGTTTCTGTTGCTTACCGGGAGTGGTATCAACGAACGCAGAAGGGCCAAGAAGACAGCATTTTGTGAATCTTTAACAGATTGTGTATGTGCATTATATGAGGCTTTTTGTTGCTTATGTGACATTCATTTGAGTGCTATGTATTGTTTATTATTTGATCTTGAAAATAATTTTGCTTATTACGTAATACTAGCTTCATTTTGAAATTTCTTTTTTTTCTTTTGTGATGTTCGGTATTATGAGTGTTTGGCAGTGTGTTGCATACATTTAGGGTGTGTTGGTAAACGCCATTCCTATCTAGTTTAAGGTAACCTCAGTTTATGGCAACTCAATAAATTATGTATTCACAGCTGTGCCGTTCTTGTTAACCGAAGTGAGAGAGAAAACCTTTTAGCACTGAAAACGTTCCAGCCTCCTCTGGAAAATTAAGGCGAAATGAATTAATGAAATGGATAAACGCCATTATACCGTAATTGCCGGTCCAGTTATGCGGACACAGTAGTCAGGACGACGGCTTGTAATGCGGACCTGTATTAATAACAGAGTTGAACTGAGACGCGGCAGAGACTAAGTTCAGTTGAGAGAATTGCCATTTTCACCGAGATTTTGACAGCTTGAACTGCTGAAAGCTCCCTGACATTACCATTCTCAACGTCTTCGAAGGGACTTGAAAGCCGTCGAAGAAGGTAATGGCACCGCGTCGAATGAAGTAACGGTAGGGACACTAAACAAATTTAGAGAGCGGAGGCTACTGCAGCCGTCCTTTTATGCCAGTTTTCGGGGTATGGGAATCTCGGATGTTTAGAGGGTAGGTTCGATTTATGTTGGGCTGGTTAGTGGACGGATTGACTGATCTCGATAACTAAAACAATTTGCTGCTTGTACAGATAACAGGCAGATACGTAATGTCTCTGTTCCTTGAATACACGTGAATTCAGCAGCTGGCATTACATTCTTGGGAACAGCGAGATAGAGATGATCTACAGTGACGGGCAACACAGAACAACCGCTGAACTGCGCGGCGTAATTGGTGACGCATATAACACCACCATCAGCGCGTAAGAACTATAACATTTCGGCCACTTAATTTCCAACCCGCGGGGTTTCACTGTTCACTGCAGCTTACAGCGAGGCTAGGACGCTGTGTCGACCGTTGGAAGCTATTTAGTTCATTTTATTGATCCAATCAAAAAGTATAAGTAATGTGAATGGCCGGGAGGCAGGGAACAAAGTATTTATTATCAGAAAAGGGGATGCTTATATAAGGCCAGGTACAAGCATGAGCATGCGCACTTCGTACCGTAAGGACGCATGTTAACATGACAGTGCGCATACTTACATCTTCCCTCTTTTCGAGGAAAAAAAAAGGGAAGAAAAGTTTACAAATTCTCATGTCAGGGACCTAATGCTGCGGTCTCTCTGGCAGGGGGCAAGGATGTGGCGGTCTACGCAGACGGTCACTTCTACAAAGGATGCCCTCAGGTTGTAGCTCCGCCATCTGGTCAGGCTGGGATACCGACTCCGCAGAAACTGTCGCTTGAGGGTCCGACGTAGGTTGCATTTCTTTGGAACTACGATACTTTCTGGTGCGCCGCAGCTCTTGTCCATAGTAGGGTGTACGACCGAGGCGTGCCTGCAGGGCCGACAACCACAGCTGGCGACGAGGTTCTGCGTTTGGTGTCGTACACTGATACTCGAGACCCGCTGCGAAGATGTGGTAGACGCTTGGCCGTCCGGTTGTAGAAGATCCGCTGTTTTTCTTTTATTTCATGGAGGCGATTGCGAACGGATTGTGGTGGCACAGTCTGCGGCTCGGGGCTGCTGGGGGAGAACCGGCAACTGCGTCCTTGTTTGGCGGCCCATCAACCTTTGAACGGGCGACTTCAGTTGCTCGTCCCTTCGCATGTTTAGCCACTCCAGCAGGGCTCTGTAAAATTCCAGGACTACGAAAGGACACTTCCTTAGCACTTTTTCGCCTCTCGCACTGCTCGCTCCGCCATGCCGTTACCACGAATATACGGCTTGAAGTTGCGTGGGCAATACTGAGCTGCGCAGCAAAAGAGCGGAAGCACGCGTTGTTGAAAGGTGGGCCGTTATCACTGCACAGCTTTGCCCTGATTCCATGAGTCGCGAAGATGAGCATGCACGCATTATTTGTTGCTCTCGCTGTTGTCTGGCGGAGCCTTTTAACCTCGAAACATACGAGTAGAAATCCATGGATTAGGTAGGAATAGTCATCGTGGTGGAAAATATTAATCCATACGACTTGCCGTAGTAGGCCTGGTATCTCGTGGCTCAGCATAGGCAGTATAGTGTTCCCGCGCTTGTACTTTTCGCACGCTGCACATGACTTAGCCAGAGCTGAGATGTCTGCGTTGATGCCGGGCCAGAACATTACTTCTCTGGCTCTCATCATCATTTTTTCTACGCCTCCATGTGCGGTGTGTAGCAAGCGCAGAATTTCCGGTCGCTTAGCAGGATGAATTACTATTGTTTCGTTCTGAGCAGCAGGCCTTCCTCAAGGTGCAGTTCGTTGCGGTAACACCAGTATGAACGCAGGCCATGCGGCATATAGTTCTTTGTTTCCGGCCAATCTGTGCTCCAGTAACGGCGCAGTTCAGCCATACTAGAGTCTTTGTTAGTTTCGTGCCGATTACTCTCGAGCTGCTGGTCTGACACAGGAAGCGAAGAAATAACGCTGACCTGAAATTGTTCTGTCTCGTCGGTTTATTCTGTAGCACTCGGGAAGCGAGAAAGTGCATCAGCTAGAAACAACTCCTTACATGGTTTGAACGTCACCTTGATCGGGAATCTTCGCAAAACAAGCCTCATGTGCTGCAAGCGTAGCGGGCATTCACAAAGTGGCTTTTTGAATATAGATTCCCGAGGCCTGTGATCCGACTCGACGGTAATCTCTGAATGCCCGAAGATATAATCTTTAATGTTTGTGCAACCATGAACAATTGCCAATGTTTCCTTCTCGATCTGCGCGTAGCGCTGCTGTTCTTCCATCAGCGAAAGGGATGAGTAGGCAGCTAGCTGCCCATCCTGTAGAAGAACGGCTCCTACTCTATGCTGACTGGCGTCTACTGACAAGGTCAATAGTTTTTCTTGGCTAAAATAGGCAAGGACTGGTGCCTCTGAGAGGGCCGCTCGATGCTGGCGAAAGCTGCCATCTCGCTGGTCTGTGCAGACCTACGCAACGTGCTTTTTCAACAGCTCGCGAAGCGGCGCTGACAACGTGGATATGTAAAGGTCAAACCGCGCCACAATGTTGATCATGCCGAGGAAAACTTGCAGTTCCTTACAATTTTGTGGTGGCGGAACTTGCATTATTATGTCTTCGACTCTGCTCGGGTCCAGGCACAGCCCCTCTGGAGTCAGAATGTGGCAAATGTAGCGGAGTCTGGGCTGGAGGAAATTGCAGTTGTTCTTATTGAGCTTCAAGTTGTGTTGTCTACACCAGGACAGCAAAGCTACTAAATTTCTGTCGTGTTGCTCTCGCGACTGTCCCCAAACCAATAAGTCGTCCAAGACAAGGGCAAAGCCCCTAAGTCCTCAAGTACCTGGTGCATCACCCGCTGAAAAATTGCCGGCGCGGAAGCGATGCCGAACGACATGCGCAGGAATCTGTATCGTACGTAGGGCGTGCTCATAGTTCATAAGCGGGAGCTCGGCTCGTCCAACTTAATCTGCCAGAATCCTGACGATGCATCCAGAGCAGAAAAGAATTTCGCTCCATGCAGCCGCGGTAGGAAATCTTCTAACGTCGGCCTGTGGTAGTGCTCTCTCAGAAGTGCCTTATTTAAGCCAGATGGGTCCAAGCATATGCGCAAATTTTCTTTCTTTACTACTACAACCATGTGACTAGACCAGGAAGTCGGTTCTGTTACCTTAGCAACAACGCTGCCGTGCTCCAACCGGTCGAGCTCAGCTCAAATGCGCTCCTGAAGGGCGATGGCGATTCGTCACGCTGGCTTGAAGACGCCTCGAGCTTCAGGTTTCAGCTCCATGTGGTAAGCTACGTTTTTTATTTTTCTCAGCCCCTAAAAATATCTCCAAATCTTTCTACTATTTCCTTAGTTTCCAAGGCGTCCAGGGTGTTTATGCGGCTAATCAGCCCTAAGGGTTCCGCCACCTGGCCACTCAATGTAACAGGAACTGCTTGTTTCACAATAAAGAACAGCGCCGTGGTGGACTGCGCTGCATTGGTGACCTGAAGCTCAATCTTCTGCGTCGCCTTTTCTATGTGCACGAAAAACGAGCGTAGCGAAGAGCAGCACTCTTGTGCTGGCTTCGTAGTTATGTTTCTGAGTGTCGCTTCGGGCATGACGCAACAATTCGCTCCGGTATCAGTTTTGCAGCGTGTGGCGGAACCTGCGATGTCGACAGTCGCTGACCAGCGGTCGTAGCCATAAATTGCATTGACCTACAGGGTTTGAAGGAAATAGCCCTCGTCCTCTGCCATTTCGACCTGCTTCGTCTTGTATGCTTGGATCCTCGGTCTCGCTTCTGGTTGACAACACACACGCACGGAGTTTTCGCGCCGCCACACTTGTTACAGCGCTTGCCTTGCGCAGAGCACTTTGCTTTTCCGTGTGGCATGATAGAGCAGTCTGGTCAAATTCCGAGGCTAACATTTAATTTCACACCATGTACCGTGGCCTCATCTGTGGCGCTTACTTCTGCCTCCCTGATCTCGTTACAGTGCTCCTTCGCTTGTTCCCTTGCTCGGCATATTTGCACTCTTTTTCCATACGAAAGATTTTCAGACAGAAGTTTCTGTTACAGCTCTTTGTCTCTAACTCCTAGAATTATTCGACTGCGCAGTGGTTTGTCCACTAGCTCTCCGAATTCGCACAAGCGAGCAAGGTTTTTGGATATTTATTAGCCACTCGTTGAAAAGATTCGCCCTCACGTTGATCTCGGGAGCGGAAACGAAACTCGAACGTCAAATTCTTCGCTGGTTTGTAGTGGGCCTCGAATTTTGCAATCAGCTTATCGAGGTCTTGGATTTCGTCCTCATTTGCGAGTTTGAAGTTATAGAACACCCGCCTTTCTTCTTTACCAATTGTAACAAGAAGTGTTGCTATCTGAACTTCTTTAGGCTGCTTCCGTAGTCCTGTCGCCGTAGAATACAGCGTAAACTCACTTCTCCAGATGATCCAGTTCTGGTAAGCATCACCCGTACTTTCCAGTGGATTTGGTAGTGGAAGAACGGTCGACGTCACACTTTTTTCTCTGTAGTGTACTAGGGGTGCAGCTGGACGAGAGGGCGGGGAAGAACAGCGGCGAACGCGGCTTGCGAAATACGTCGCCGCCCCACTTCTCATACCATGTGAACGGCTGGGAGGCAAGGAGCAAAGTGTGCTTATTATCAGACAAGAGGCTGCTCATATAAAGCCAGTT
Organism: Amblyomma americanum; assembly: GCA_030143305.2. NCBI lineage: Eukaryota > Metazoa > Arthropoda > Arachnida > Ixodida > Ixodidae > Amblyomma > Amblyomma americanum. Next base: position 107,600 of record JARKHS020011478.1, on the reverse strand, counting down.
ACAAACATGAGCATGCGCATTCTTACCGTAAGGGCGCGTGTTAACATGAAAGTGTGCATACTTACAAGTACGGGATGGGATTGCGAAATGAAACAAGATTTGCCACGGGGTTATGCGTATATCACGGGGTTATGCACGGGCTTATGCGTACGCGTAACAATGTTATGCATATGTCTGCAGTATGGAGCTGACCCCATTCTGCAGACGTACGCATAGAGTCATATCAGCGAAAAATGTAGTGGTATATACACATACGCAGACAACAGTTATGGGGTCACTCTGCGTCCAGCCGGCCGGGAAGGCGAGCTTCCGTGCCAGCGACACGCAGGCGTTACTCAGGTACGCAACACGTTTCCCCGAACCCGTGGCGCAGAGTCGCAGCCACGGCAGGTCCGGACGAAATAGGCAACGGCAGGGCGCGCTAGGAAATAGTTTATTGTCCTAACGGGAGGCAAAGCACACTGCGGAAGAATGTTCTATCCGATAAAATAGATGTTCAGTAGCTCACCAAGTTGTTGACGTCGACCGGCGTTGGTGTTCGGGGGCCGGCGGGCAGCGAAAGGGGTCCGTGGGGCACTTAGGTAAGGTCCGGCAGCGAGAGTCGCTTCCCGCCGCGCGTTCCCCCCTTTTATCCCTTCGGGCATTGCCTCCCTGGCAGCAAATCGTTGCCGTCAAGCTTAGGCGTGCTACCCTCTCCGCAGAAGGCAGCGCGCTGCCGTGACGTCACGTCAGTGCTGGAGCGGAAATGAGCAGAGTCGCGGGCGTGCCTTCTCTCCACATTCGTGGTGGCCAGCGCGCCCGTGTAAGCCACGGTCGCCGCTGGCGCGGGGGACGAGGAGGGGTACCTGTGTATCCCACACAGTCTAGCCAGAGAACAGAAGTTCACAATTGGCAATGAGGTGTTGGAAGTGGTGACGGAATTCGTCTACTTAGGTCAGGTAGTAACAGCTGATTCGGATCATGAAGGAAATAACTAGAAGGATAAGAATGGGGTGGAGCGCATGTGGCAGGTTTTCTCAGATCATGAGTGGTAGTTTACCATTTTCCGTCAAGAGGTAAATGTACAACAGCTCTACCTTACCGGTACTCACCTATGGGGCAGAAACATGGAAGCTAACAAAAAGGGTTCAGCACTAAGTTGAGGACAACGCAGTGAGCTATGGAAAGAGAAAATGATAGGTGTAACGTTAAGAGACCGGAAGCAGGCAGAGTGGTGAGGGAACAAACGCGTGTTAATGGCATCCTAGTCGAAATCAAGAGGAAGAAATGGGCTTGGGCAGGGCATGTACTGCGAAGGCAAGTTACACCCGCAGGTCCTTAAGGGTGACGGAGTGGATTCCAAGAGAAGGCAAGCGCAGCAGGGGGCGGCAGAAGGTTAGGTGGGCGGATGCGATCAGGAGGCTTGCGGGCATAGGGTGGGCGCAGCTGGAGAAGGACAGGGTTCATTCAGAGAGACATGGGAGAGGCATTTGCCCTGCAGTGGGCGTAGTAAGGCTGATGATGATGATGGTGGTGGTGGTGGTGGTCGCGAAATGACGTGTGCTAGGCGGTGGTACGATGCGGCATGTGCAGCAAAAGTTTCATTAAAAGAACACAATACTGTTATGAGGGGGTAGAATATTAATGCTGCGACGAAGAGCAAAGCTTTCTTAGGCGTATTCTTCTTTTGACGACTTTATGCAGAAGCGCCTTCAATGAGGAGAATTAGAAAATTTTTCGTCGCAGTCACGAAACAATTTCCGATCTATTACTAGATATGTCTGTGTGGAGTCTACTTTGGGAAACCCGATTGAAAACGCAGTCTGTTCAGATATTAGTAACCCGGGAGCTTTACGTTTTGAAGTGAGTAATGTAAGGGCGATTTAAAAAACCTAACATTCTATCAGCTGATTGTGATGAAAGAAATGACAGAATGTTTGGCTAATTTCTATAAACATGCTAAAACAGAATAGCATAAGCACCGCCTCAAAGGCAACCACGTGAAAAGACAGGGCACGAGCAGCGCGCGTCCATCGCTATCGCGCGGTTGCTCGCGTGATTCCAACACCCATGGCTAGCGCGTCGGGAACAAGGACGGTGGAGCGCACCGGCAATGCGGTGTGGGAAGGAAATAGCGTAGTAAGTGAGAGAGTTGCTGCTCCATTTCCTTTCCGCAGAAAGAAAGTATTTCTTTTAATTGGTCAAACACCGGTGGTGGGCGGGGGGGGGGTAGGAGAATGCAAACGATGTTGTGGGATGGCGGCACCGTGATAGTGATGGCAAAAACATCGCAAGATGTTGCTCGGGGTTGACCCATCGGAATCTTGTTTTCACGTTAAAATGCCGACTTGTATCTTTTTATTCTTACCGACACTAATCAAGTCGAAGCACTTTTTTCACGGCGACGTACCGCGACTGAATACCATACATTTGGGAATAATGGCTGCATCCGCTTGCCTCACTACCACGCAGGGAAGACAACGCGACGAGTGCCAACTCAACTTCCTACCGCCGCTGCATCGCAGACCACGCGGCCCTCACTCTTGGAGGTCGGCTGAACGAGGACACGCTGCGCGTTGTGCTCTTCCAGCCCTGGGCGCTGGACGTAGCCCTCGACGCTGCCACTCAAGTCGCCGCCCACGAGCCTCAAAAAGACGCCCTGGGCGCCAAGGAGCGGTTCTTTTTCCGCCGCTTCTGCCAGGCCACCTGCGGGGACGCCCAGCTAGCCGCAGTCTGTGGTTACAGCGTCCTGCACTCGGAAGCTTTCATGAGGGCCTTCAACTGCGACAGGGCGCCACTACGGGTGCCGTGCTGAGTAGAACACTCTCCTTTGTTCACTGACTGCGCTGCAATGCGCTATCAATTAGTACCAAGTGATCTGTTTTGCATATTGTCCTTTGGTCTCGAGAGATGTATAAATACTCTAATCAGCTCTATACCCGTGATGCTATTCAAAAAACACCATACAAGAACCATGTTGTGAGCATCAAGCTCGCATCGAAGACATTGTGCTACCATTCATGCTCAAACGTGCGTAATGGAGTAGAAGCTCAGCGCGCGTTACTAATCTCGTTCGTGCAAGATCGTTCATAACGCTGCTGACTTAACTAATAAATGATATGCGATTTTTTCTTTATCAAATGTATCCAACTGTCCTCAGCGCAAGCGAAGAACCAGTACAGAAAACGAGTAAAGCGACTGAGCATGGTGCTCGCCTAAACACAAAATACCCTGCTTGTGCTGCAGTGCACACTAGTTCCCTGAAATTAAAAAAGTACACCCCTACAACCGACCTGTGCCGTTCGTAAGAAGTGCCGAATCGAGTTACATGTAGTATCTATCGAGCTGTTAAAATCTCCCATGAGACAGCCCTACGCTTTCAAGAATTTGCGTAAATTTTATCTGAATGGTCTTTCGAAAACTTAGGTATGTGGTTTTTGTCCAAGATTGTTTTACCGTGCTATCGCAAGTAAATGCAAGTAAATTCAGCGACGTTTTTCGCCTTATCTATGAACTCTCACTTCTTGCTGTGGAGAAACTACTCGGCTCCGACAAGGGAAAGGTGGTATTTTCTGTTGAACTCTCCTGTATATAGAAGGTATGAATCACTGCTTGGCCTGCCATTTCTTTAATATATTGTCTCTGAAGCCCACATCTTTTATACTTTATCATATTTGGCCTTATACACGTACTTATACGCGCACAAATTTAACTGGTCTTGGACCCTTACTTTCTGATCAAGCGCTTCGCCGGCAGATTTATGCGCCGATATCCTGGTGTCAAGCGCGATCAGGGGAACTGGTTCTGGGATAAAATGATGAGGACGCAATCGCAATATCGCAATATAATATTTTGTATGCTTGATAGCGACATTCCTTCAAATCTCTAGAGACCACAAGCAGAAAGAATTTCACAGCTGTACGTTTTGAGGTATGAGGCCCTAAAGACTTCTTCTCCAGTGCTATAATATTTGTGGGCCGGTACTTTAGCAAATGTATGCATATAATAGGCATATAGTATGTGCGGGTGGTGGATTCGTCACCTCCATTCCTTTGGCAGGCCGGAATCATTTGCTATGTGCACCTGCTGACCTGTGTCTCCGTACTCTGAGGTATATATATTTTGTTTCCATAATAGTAATTAATTTCCTGTCGTTCAATCAGTGATCAAACTACTAACCTCCCATCGATCAATTGCACAAATTTAAAAAGAAGAAAAAAAACATTCTCCTATGCTTCGCGTGCAATCAGTGACTGTTTGTTTCATTCTTATGCACGTCATAACGATTTCCTCTCTTGTCTACTCTTCTCTGCTCAATATATTAACGGGGGCCTCGGTTGTGGTAGTCCTGATGTCATATTTAGCATAAGAGAGCTCTCGCACAACCACCGCTCTCACCGTTCGATCATGTTGCATGTGACACTCGCGGTATTGCAGTATATTCTACGTCCGCCGCCATGGACGACGGTGGCGCTGGTTAACAAGCTTAAGGTAAGGTTACACGCAACATAAATACCCCGAAAACAGAAGATTGGACAGCCACCGCCACGGCTCACTTTTAACGATATTTTTTGGCAATAGCCTTGCCTGCCCCTGTATATTGGTTATTGTAGTCTTTTGGACCGGGGCAAAATATTTTTAAACATGCTAAACCAATGACCCTACAGCCGGCTATGAACACTGTTATTTAAACTGCATTTCGGGGTCCTCCCCGTAAAGGCATGGATACCAGAAAAGGGCATTTTTCTTCACAATCACCACCTACACCACATTCACCCAACATAATACGTAGACAAATGTCTCTGGTGTGGTGATATGCCTACATTCACACACATTACATTGACATGCTCAGCTAAACCCATTCTCCTAAATCAGCCCAACGCAGCGCTGCAGCATCGGAAGGTGACGCTGGCGAGCGGCACCCTGAAATACCAAAAAGCGCTAGTCGCAATCGCCAAAGCGTCGGCGGAAGCTACCGGAGTCCCTGGCTGAGCACCCCACCCACAATCCGCTCCGGTCTCCCTTTGCACAATAAAACTTTATTCTCTCGCTCTCTTTCCATAGGGGTAAGTTGTGTGTTTTTCAGAAAGCCGGCGATTCTTGAACATGCATTTATAGATTGTTGGGATGTGATTTTTTTTTTTTGAAGGGGGGGGGGGATGTTTTACAGTGAACTTTGTTGAAAGACTATATCCGTTGAATATCGATGGTATTCGTTTTTTGGCAGTCGAGAATAAGGATGACAATGTGCCGTATGATATGCTCATACTATTAGCTTACATAGCACATAGAAACTCCATATGCCAGTTCGGCATGCTGACGTTCGTGTCAGTGAATATCGTCAGTATTTGGGTGATTCCCATCGGTCAAATCTTAGAGCTTTGAAAACTCAGCCACGTGTTCCAGAGTGAAGAAGTGCACTGGAGAAAGTGACAAACTTTGATCATTTATAATGACACCAGTTATCTCTTAACCGGCTTACTTTCGTGCAGCATCTATTTTTTGCGAAATAAAGGCAGTGAAGTACAAAAATCAGCCACAGCTGTGGCTGATTCCTCAGTTGGTAGAGTTCGTGCGAAGTTCTTGGGTTCGGATACCCCACGCGGCATGTGGTTGTGTTTCTATTCTTTGTAACTAATTACCTTTCAGCCAATAAACGATTTCCCTACTAACTTCCCATTTATCATCACCAAAATTTTAAAACATGAAAGAAGGAAAGGCATATTGCTATAATTTCATTTAGCCGACTGCCTTCTGCGTTATATATGGTTATGGCGCTCGGCATCTGACCCGAAAGACACGGGTTCGATCCCGGCCGCGGCGGTCGATTTGATATGGAGGCGAAATTCTAGAGACCTATCCACGGTGCGATGTCAGTGCACGTTAAAGAACCCCAGTTGGTCGAATTTTCCGGAGCCCTTCACTACGGCGTCCCTCATAGCCTGAGTCGCTTTGGGGCGTTGAATGACCATAAACCATCTGTTTTATATACTTCATAATGATCCCATCTTTACCCTACCCTTCTCTGTTCAATTGTGACAGCAGATTTGTCACGCTTTCGCCCTCTCCCCGCTATAAGCAGGATTCAGTGTTCGCGTTTGCTGCATAATACTTAGTCTTCAAGGAGTGTGATGTGACACGTCAATAATCGTGTGCATTGTGGACACGATGATGGTGGATTGGGTGTTTCAACTGGCCCAGCCTGTTTCCTGTATCCTACGCGAAACCACTGTGCGTACTAAGTAGACAGGCTCAACGCAGTCCTTTAATTCTGCGCGTATGTAAGGAAGTTCAGCAATGTACGCTGTTGGTCAACTTTGAGCTTTTTAATTTTGCACGAAAGGGCTGCGTTAAATCCGCAGCGCAGCCTTCTTCAAATCAGAAAAGAAAGTGCTGAATGAGTAAATCAGAGTATTTTTTAACTCTTAACGTTTGAAATGGCAAGGAACTATCTAAAGATCAGACAGTCGCTTTGACCTGCTTAATCGGAGCGTTATCAGCCCGTCTCAGAAATCATCGACCCGCATACGCGACACGCACTCTGGCATCTTTGCTTAACGTTCTCGGATTACGATTTTACATATTGTAGACGCATAATCGTAATCCGAAAACGTTCAGCAAAAATGATAGAGTGCATGTCGCGTATGCGGGTCGATGATTTCGTAGATTATACATATTGTAGGTGTTAGGGCGCTCGGCTACTGATCCGGAGTTCTCGGGTTCGAACCTGGCCGCGGCGGCCGCGTTTCGATGGAGGCGAAACGCGGAGGCGTCTGTGTGCTGTGCGATGCCAGTGCACGTTAAAGATTCCCAGGTGGTCGAAATTATTCCGGAGCCCTCCACTACGGCACCTCTTCCTTCCTTTCTTCTTTCACTCCCTCCTTTAACCCTTCCCTTGCGGCGCGGTTCAGGTGTCCGCCGATATGTGACAGATACTGCGCATATCCTTTCCCCAAGAACCAATTTTCAATTTTAATTTATATTGAAGGAGCACTGGGGCTACTCAGTCTCCAGGTTCCAGTATCACAGCATACATGACGCAGTTACACCATTACTACCCTCTAAACATGATTTACCCAACAATGGAGTAAAAAGAAGGAAACGGTCCTCTGTTTCCCTCTCTAATAGGGGTAGGCTATGTTGCCCAAGCCGTGGGCTAGATTTTAATGCCTAACAATACGGAATAGGTACCGCGTATAGGTACACTAAACGGGCTTTTAAAATTCCGCCTCCATTGAATTTCCACCTCCGCAACCGGAATGGAGCCCGCGTCTTTCGGGCCAGCAGCCGAGTGCCATAAACACTTAGCCATCGCGGTGGCGTAAAAACACAGTTCTAATTCAGAAAACCTATTTCTGAAAATTGCAGAACATATTATATGCAACACCTGTCATGGTTGCCAACGGAATAAATTCCGTATTCAAGCCAAGCAAAGTTCTTGCACTTACCAAGATTTTAACGAAGGCTTCAATCTCATCAGTTGCTAACTTAACGATCTTCATTGCCGCTTTTAAATGACTCCTTCCTTTTGCTGACAGCACCAAGTTGTATGCTTCCAGGTGGCACTATGCCTCCTTTGCCAACAGTATGCATTCCGTATATTTAGAGATTAAAATCCACTCCTCGTATCGGATAGCATACCGTGCCCGTAAATATGCGTGCGCTAGACCACAGTTTGCTTTTTTTTGCTCCGTCTAAGTTTCCAGTGTGCTACGGAACAAAAACACGCTGCGGCCCAACCTGGGTGCGCAAAACTCCGGTATCAGGCAGAATACGCCGTAGCCACGAAACAGAGTTCAGACGCAAAATAGAGTAATTGCTGTCTTTCAGTTCACTCTTTAACGCCAGGCGTTCCCTCCATGACTGGTGGCCGTTTGCGTACTGCTCGTCCCTGGCGTCCAAGCAATAGACTAAAAAACGCTTTTTTTCTTTCCCGCAGTGGTAGTGCTATGCGCATTAACATTTTAAACATTAAAGCTTTACCTTACCCATGTTCTCAAGCTGCTCACACTATCAGGCCTAATTAAAATTGTCTGCCTTCCAGCTCTTTCTTTGTTGCCCACCTCATTCATTCCTTTTTTACGTTGCTTACTACGTCAGCCAGAAGCACTCCACTACAACAGGCCGGTGTAACATTGCGCCATAGCGGAGCAAAACATGTGGTGTCATGTCATTAAAGAAATAAATAAGGTTGCCGGCGTTCCGAAGCATTCATAAGATGCATTTCATGCGGCCCCAAGCCATCAGCCAACGAAAAGAGAGGAGAAGAGAGTGAGCCCAACCCATTACGTTCCTGCTTTCTTACAATTATCATTATCATTTAACAACTCGGCTATAAACATCAGTCTCGATCTCCTGCGTGCGTTATGCATTTCCTGTTTCATTTCGTTGTTCCTTTTTGTTTACTTCTTCCGTCCTTACCATTAATTTTAATTTCGTCCAATAACTATTTACCTCAAAAACTCTCTCGCTCCCCAATTCTTGGCCAGTCCCCTTATATGGGCATGTGCCATAGTATGTGGACAACAACAGCGTCTATTCATCAGTCGGTCCTTCAGCACGCGCTGGATGTATTGACATCTCGCCTTCCCACCTCTTGGGTCTAACACTCTCTCCTACTAAATCATGTTTCATTCGCATTAGAAATAAAGCCTGCTTACGGAAAGCTCCCCCTTTAAATTTTATGGTACATAATTCTCTGATTTCCCAGGTAGAAACTGTTCGTATTCTTGGTCTTCTCCATACATCTGGTATTGGCACCCCGTGGCTGACAGCCACCCGTAAATCGGCTCTCGCAACTCTAGGTCTGATTCGTCGCATAGCTATGCGCTCTGGTGGCGCACGTGTTCATACGGCCCGCCAGCTTGTGCGCTCTGTCCTTCAGCCACGAATAGTACATCAGGCTCAACTTCAACGTCTCACCCGCAGACAGTGGGACTCCCTTGAAGCTATCAATCGTGAGGCTGTGCGCGTCATAACATATCTGCCTCGGTTACACCCATACCTGTGCTACAGGAGTTCGCCCAACTTAATACACTCAGTGAACTCATGGACCAACGGGTGGCAAATAGAGCTCGAATACAGTCTCTCCAACTTCGTCGTTTAAAGACACTTCCTCCGTGGTCATATTGCCAGCTCACTGACAATCGCCCCACTGTTTCCCCGTCGGTATCAGCTGCGTATCTGCCTGAAGGGTGCATATTATACACGGATGCATAACATTCTGCAGAGAGGGGAGTTGCTGCTGTGTATAGTCCATCTCATCCGCATCTCAACTCTCGCGCGACGTATACTGCGGATACGTGCACTCCCCTGGCATCGGAATTTCAAGCCATTTATAATGCCATTGCTTCCTTTCCGCTCGTTCCAACATTCAATACAGTTCATATTTACACCGACTCCCGCGCTGCCCTTAAACAGCTTAAGGCTGTTCGACGGACATTCCAGATTTCACAATCAATTCATGTGCTCTACGCAAAGTATCCATGTCCTGTGCGCATACACTGGATTCGCGGCCATGCCCAGGATCCACATAACATTCAAGCGGATGCTATGACTCATCTTCATACATCAGACGATCCGCCACCATCCCCTCTTCCCCCAGATCCGTTCCTGTCACAAGTTTTCGATTCCGAAGTTCTGCGCCAGCGAACACGCGCTCTAATTCCTCCGTGTTCGAAACCTCTCCCCCGTAGTCTTACTCGGCAGGAGGAGGTATCCGTGCGCCGGATTCGGGCAGGGGTGGCTCTGACACCATCTGTCCGTCATCGGTAGCGTGCCAAAGATCTGCCAGCACTTGACAGGTGCCCTCACTGTAGCGCTGTATCGGACATTTGTGATGTGCGGCACTTGTTGTGGACGTGCCCAGCGACGGCTGCTATCAGAAAACGGCTCCTCAGGGAGGTGGGCCTGCGTGGAACCGCGAAAGTGACTACGTGAATTGGACTATGGACAACCGTTTCATTAGCAACCTGTGCGACTACCTCAGCGCAACGGGTCTTCACTCCTTCTTTTAACTTTCTATCCCGTGCATTCGTTTCCCCCCCCCCCCTTCCATTTTTAACTTATGCCTCATGGCACACTTCTGGAATAAAAAAAACAGCAACAACGTTCCTGCTTTCCTGTAAACCCTACACCTCTAGTATTTGACCGATGAAGCTTCTGGCACTGCACCCAAGAGCCCCTTGAGCGCGAAGAAGGAGACCAAGGAAGCGAATGACGAGTCAGGAGCACCTCGCATGGACATCCAGGAGCAGCGTCTCTGTGTCCACTCGGCCGTTTCAAGAGGCCGTGGCAGTGGAGGGGCAAGGCTTCGATGTGGACAGTGTCTGGAGCACAGTGACTGTGTGCTTTGCTCTCGCTTCGGTGGCACTCTGCCTGTGCCTGACGCTGGCCGTGGTTATGTCTACCACAGCGTTCTACGGCCACGTCGCCCAAGACGCCCTCCCGCAGGACACCAGTGGGACACCGGAAGCAGAACACAGGGGAAGTGGCGTGAATAGACTGTTCAAGACGCGGGGATCCTCCTCTTCCTCTCGCACTGAAGCCATGGCCAAAAGCAGAACGAGTCTTTCCGCGAAGGACGACGTGGAGGGCCCGCCTAACGCACTGCACGCTCTAAACAAACTGCGGGTGTGTAATGACGTGAAAATGCACATTATAACGCTTGATCCAATTTATTGTGTTTGTACTGCCTACCGCTCACTTTAATAGATTCGTTTCATTGCCTTGGCCGTCTTGCACTTGAGTTGTTCGCAATGTGGTACGTGAATATAAAAAACAACGGCTTTGATCTGCGCGTGCATCTTTACGCGTGATCGAAAATTCGAAACCTCTTTTCAGCATAACAAACCTAAATAAATTCAGCTAGTAATCACAATTCGAGGTACTTATAACCCACGGGTGATTCCCTTGCGGGAAATATGGGAGCAGAGTTGGTTACTAGCACGCCTGGCTGCATGGAACCTTGGTGCACCACATTTCGGTGTTCTAGTTCCTTCGGTAATGTCTGAACGAATTAAAGTGGCTTCACTTAACCGCGAAACAAGCGCTCGTGAATGAGAAGCATTACATGCAACGCATGTAAAAAGATACAAGGGTGCGCAACTGTTTCCGCCTAATTGTCTAAGCCCACGCACCAATGCAAAGCGCCACAATATATACGGAAATTCAACCTCCAGTTCTCTTTTATATGCTTGCTCCACTCTGCACATGTAGAAGTCGCGACCTGCCCCTTTAAAATGTTAACTTGCGAGTCCGCTGTGTAAACGCCAATGATACTATAAGGCTCACATTAAAACTACTACTTAGAATACTTATTTTATTAAAAGGTTTTTTGCGGTTATCATACTTTTCATTGTTAAGCTAATTTATATTATCACTTCCCGCTTGCTATCAGCAAAGGCAGGGGAAAATACAGGCTGTATTTTCACTTTCCTCACTAGGCTGCGTAGCCAGCGTGCACTTTCGCTTAAGAGGAAGGCACAAAGGCCGAATTCAAAATAGCTATCGGCTCTCACTTCTACCTGTCACTTGCATTGCAGTAAGGGCCGCCGCGTTGTCTTAGTGCATGGTTGTGGCGCTCGGCTGCTGACCCGAAAGACGCGGGTTTGACCCCAGCCACGGCGGTCGCATTACGATAGAGGCGAAATTCTAGAGGCCCGTGTAGTGTGCGATGTTAGTGCACGTTAAAGAACCCCATCCTCATCAGCCTCACTGCGCCCACTGCAGGACAAAGGCCTCTCTCATGTCTCTACAATTAACCCTCTCCTTTGCCAGCTGCGCGCACCGTATGCCAGCAAACTTCTTAATCTCATGCGCCCACCTAACCCTCTGTTGGCGCCTGCTACGCTTTCTTTCTCTTGAAGTCCACTCTGTCCCCCTTAAGAACCAGCGGTTATCTTCCCTTCGCAATGCATGCCCTGCCCAAGCTCATTTCTGGGGTTCTTCCTAAAGAACCCCAGGTGGTCGAAATTTCTGGAGCCCTTGACTACGGCGTCCCTCATAGCATGAGTCGCTTTAGGCCGTTAAACCCTCATAAAGCATAAAAGCACGTATTGCACTTAAATCAGCAGCCAACGAGGGACAGCACACAGCAAGGAGACACGAAACGAGGCTAACAGCTCGTCTTTATGTGGGCGCACAGAAGAATGTACAGGCGAAAAAGTAGGGGAGAGTGTAGGTAAAGGGGAGGAGACAGGAAAATAAAAACACTGCGCAATCATCCTAAAACAGAGGAGACCAACGTCATCCCGATAAAAATGAAGTAATAACAAAAAACGCGTGTAAAAAAAAGTATAAAGAGCCAACCCAGACCAAATATTCGAAGTGATAAAATAAAAAGACCATATGAAAATATGTGGTTAAAAAAACAGGCGAAGCAAATATGCAAGGTAACAAAAAAAACATGTGTGAAACACGAGAGGTGTGAAGCGCCAACCTAGAAGAATTGTTACAAGTGATATAAAAATCTAAAAACTGAAGTAAGAAAACACGTGGCAAAGAATAAGGAACAAAATAAAAAAGTTAAAAAGGGGTGCGTTGAACAAGAACCATCCTCTGTCAAGAGGAGCGTTAAAACAAAACTGTCCAAGGTGTTTTTTGTAGCGTAAGCTACACTGGTCGAGGTTGAGCAGTTTCGCATGGCTCCTGGAGAGCCGTGTTGCGCATGCGCGAGGAGCAGTGACGTCACACGGCGCACAGCTGGCAGCGCCAAAGCCGCCGCCGCCACACGCGCCTCGCCGGTCTACGCATCCTCCTGAAGCCGGGCCACGTGACCAACCATGTGACTGGTCACGTGACCAACCGCGTGACAAACCACCGCGCCGCGCCGCCGGCAGGAACGCTACCACTCCGCCACGAGGGCTCAAGGTTTAACCGTGAATAAAGGCGCGTGTAGTGAATGCGCGCCTGTCATGTATTAACCCGTAATAATAAGAATTGGTTTTGGGGGAAAGGAAATGGCGCGGTATCTGTCTCATACATGGAGGAAGGAGGAGGAGGAGGAGGAGGAGGAGGAGGAGGAGGAGGAGGAGGAGGAGGAGGAGGAGGAGGAGGAAAAACATTTATTCAGAGCACAAAAACTGGGTGGGTTCAGTACGAGAACCCATTGGTCGTCATCGTAATCCGGCCCCTCTAAACCAGCGATTTCTGGTCGAGTGGGCTGTGGCTATGAAGGGTTGGCTCCCGGCGCTCATGAGTCGGATCGGGATTGCTGTCCAAGTCTGGGTTTTCTTGACATTCCCAAACCGCGTGAAAGAGTGTGCCAACTGCTCCACAGAAGGGGCAGGACGAATGGCAGGTTTCTGGGTACCATTTACTCAATAGGTAAGGATTGGGCAGAGTATTAGGAAAACTCAGTAGAGGCCCTTTCCATACAACAACATGGGAGAAAAATGTGGAGGAAGTCACGTGTTCTCTTCTCGCTCGGGAGGCCATCTTGTCCGGGCAGCTTAGCAACGGGGTCGTAGTTGCTGTTTACAAACCGGGCGGCAGCAGCCGGCCGCGGCGTAGGCGTACTTTCTTTAACTGCTCGAGTTTATGTTTTTGGTGGTGCTCAGAGGTTGACGTTGAGGGCGCTCAACCATATCTTAGCGCAAAATTCTTGTTGCGTGCCCAGATTTGAGCGCTTTCGGCGACTACCATTTAACAACAACGTCTACTGCAGCGCTGCTCGGAGCGGCGCTGTTGACTAAAAGGAGCATTCGCACTGTTCGTTCACCAGTGATTCGAAACGGCGTGCACTACAGAGCGGTCGTCGGCGTATTGTGCGAACGTTTGGTGTCTTGTGCGTGCCGTGTGCTATTCGCGTTCCCGGTTCGATGAGCAGTGAAACCTCGTTGCTAGTTATGCGTGTTCTTACAACGGTACTGCGATTGCAACTGGCGTTGGCTATAATACAACTGGTATTTTTGTTTTTCGACGATTGCGCTTGTGTGAGCGGCGGGGTTCTGTTTAAATGAGGTGACCTTCTCTTGCACTTCTTTCTTTAGCTACGCAGACCATATGTAGGAAGATGTCATGAAACTAAAGTGTAAGTAAAAACATAATGTTAACTTTTATTTAGAACATTCAGGTTTATGCTAAGATTGTAAAGGCGACGACAGTGAATGAGCGTATATAGGCCACTTTTTAAGTGTTTTGAAACCCGCTTGTAATAACGCGTAGTACATACGCGAGAAAAAGCGCTGTTCTGAAGGAATAGTCGTTTCAGGCAATGTAGCACACAACGACGAATTGCCTGTGTTGAGCAGTTCGTAAGCACCCGATATGCGCTGTTAAGTGCAAAATGGTGAGAGTAGCCAACGAATTAATGAATGCAATGTCTAATTTTTGCTTTCCACTTGGACTGTAAATGCCATTCTGATTTTCTAAAAAGCTAGCCATTTTTTGTTACGTTCTGCCGGCGTAGTGTTCTTGTTTGCATATAGCCGCAAGAGGAAAATTGAAAGTTATTTTTTGTAATTACGTATTTAATTGCACTAATGAGTATTTTACAAGCAGCCACCAAGCGCATAAATTCGGCACAACAACAATTTCCTCTCTTTCAGCTTCCTTTTAAATGTTTGTTTGACGGCCAACACAGCAGGAGAATGCCGCATCGAGTAAGTGACAAGCCTCTTTTTCGCGTTTAGCGTTCGGGAGATCGCCACTCACGCATGGCAAGCGTGAGCGTTGAAAGCGCACCACGCGTAAAACAAGCGCGCAAAAAATTGCTTCCACTCACGCTTGGCTCGCGTTACTCCTCCTGTGAGCCATGCTTAGGAAGCGTGATTTCTCAATCGACACTCACCCGGGGGCATCACAGTACACCAGGGCATGGGCTGGGTGCCGTTTGTAAGGCGGCAAGCACAGAGTAGAAAAATGCATCAGTAGCGCCAGAGCAAACTGGACAAATATAGGATAGCCACAAGGTTATTTAAGTAGGGGTACAGAAACAGCTCTTATTCACATCGAAGGAATAAGGCAAAAAAAAAAAGAAATCACATGACTGCCATGAAGCGTGACGCGACAAAGTTGTATTAGCAGTTCGATTTACCCTTGATGATTACTTTGATGTTTTTACTGTAATGGAAGCTTTTTTTCGAGCTCTTTTTGCTGCCGCCTTTTCGTTCCATTCCTTCCCATGCGATTAGCCTGTGGGCATGGACGACTAGTGGAGGGTGCATGGCGCTTCTGGATTGGGGGGGGGGGGGGGGGGTTACTCGCCGAAGCTTCACACATATGCCGCCGATAATATTTCTGCCTAATGTCAAGCATACACCTGTCGCCGTAAAACTCACTAGTAATTATGCATAAAGCCAGGGCGGGCAACTAACGAGCTTTTAACGCAGGGTCAAAAAGGCCAGAGCGCGAGAACAGGAATAAATGAAAGGAATAAAAGCAGACACATGAGTTCAGACAAAAAGCAAAAAAAAAACAAATTAGAAAGAAAACGTCCTGCGAGAAGTATATGAAGAGAAAGCGCCGTGCTATTTGACGCGAGACAACTGCTTCCTTGAATGCCAATCTGCAGTCGCGAGCAATGTGAAATTGACAAAATCTGAGCATTCATTTATTGATAACTCCGTAATAATATGTGACAAGTTCAGTGTTTTCTACTTCTAGCCGGATTTCCTCTTGGCGTATAATATCCAAAAGCCACTGATATTTCTCACTGCTGTGCAAAAAGAAATTTAACCAAGACGAGGACACATGCTCAGTGCTTGATAAGCCTCTAGAGACAATAGATCATAGTCTGCTGCAATGCGGCAGCAACCATCCAGATGTCGACGCGGTCACAGTCACTATCCGCTAAGCCCTAGGGTTCACAGATTTTTGATGGTAACGAATATGCATGTGCGGGAGATGGTAGTAAATAGCGGTTCGAAATCCGCTGGCTTAAAAGCAAATGGTTGCCTAAGTAAACAAGACCATTATTGCAAAAAGGTACAGTGTGCTACTAAAATCAACAGTGCTTAAAAATGGATACTGACAGATTGGTTGGAGAAATATTGCACTATACACCTGGTGCAGGTCCTTTGTGTGAGATGCTGTTCTCTCAGAAAAAAAATTCAGCAAAAACAAGCTCCGAGACGCGAACTCGTTCTCTGATTAATAAACATCGAGCTTCTTGGCCTTGGTGATGGACGTGCGGTGATCTACTTATGATTTCGGTAGTACACGAGAAGAGGTGCTATGCAGGAGAACAAAAGGAGGAAAATCTCGTCGGGGAAAGAACAGTGGGCTGTTCTTGCGGTCAATGTCGCATGAGTTCTTCCTAGCATCGTGTTAGAAAAACTGGGGTTAATACAGGTGAACCGACCCTTACATTCCTGGAATCCGGTCACACACACCATTTTTTTTCATCTCTCAGCGCGTCTCTTGCCTTGCTCCAAGAACAGCCGAGCACAGCCTTCCGCGCAGGCGGTCCTGTCGTGTCAGCGCACCGCTTAATTGCCGCTTTCGCCGCGCGCTTCTCTAAACACAAGGCATGGACGTGCTCGGCCAGGGCCTCTCGAGCGAAGCACTCGAAAGTATCCTCCCGGTGTGCCTGGACGTGGTGAAACGCGAGGCCCGGAAGACGCTGCAACGGCGGCGTCTTCAGCCAAGGAGCAATTACGCGCTCCTCGAGCGCGCTTTTTTTTTTCTTCGAGGGAACAGGGACCGGGCAGCGAGAGCGTCCCATTTTTCTACGCTTTCTGTGAGCAAGCACCATGCCGAAGCGCGGGACATTCGGGAAGCAGAACAACGCACTTGTGGTGGTTGAATTGACTGCTCTTAAAAAAGAAAGGAGATAGTGTACAGCCCCACGTGCAGATTTATGGAGAACTCAAGAAGGGGGCGGTTGTAAGGGTACAGGGCGCGGCCGTTTTTCCTTGCAAAACATCCCGTGTGACGAAGGGGGGGGGGGGGGGGGAGGTCTTCCATAGTTCTTTCCTAGGCTTCTTAAATCTCTGCTTGTTCAACGTAAGGGCTCATGGTATTCAGAGACCCATGTTGTGAAGAGGCGCCCATGACGGCGCATGAAGAGCGGCAAACAGATTTCTCCCTCTGCCCGGCGGAGGAAGTCTCACTGAGAACGAAACTACGCTACTCCATGGCGCCATCAAAGACTGGTTTATTGAGTACATCGTGAGGCAAAACAGAGAGGTTTTATACGGGATACAGAAATGCGGGACAAAACTCAAGGCGCTGGTGACACAGCAAACTGCGCCCTGCGTTGTGCTGTTTCGTCTGGTGCTCTATATATGCGGGCGCAGTTTTCTCATCATGTTCTTTACAGTAACTGGGCCAGTTACGCTGCGGCCGGAAGCGTTGCTTAAACTGGCCTCCCTTGCGGCCGAACGGCAGGGCCTATTGCCGTGGTCTGTGCACATCATGTTTGCGGCCCCTTTACTACACCATAATAATAGTTGTCATGTAAAGGATGAAATAACAAGTTTAAGAAGTGTTAACTGGGAGGCAGCGAGATACGATCACGACACCCGTGCGCTGTGGAAAAATGCGTGGCAAATAACCGTGCGTGTCCTTTTATTTCGACCGCCTTGCAAGTGTACTGCTTCTAAGTAGAAATAAACAATCTCCAAGGTGCCTAAAATTTTTTACCACTGAGCGAACCAATCACAGACCCAGGTGAAGACAGCCTGGAACCCGTTGATTGATCCGAATACCTTAAAAGCTCTCACACAGGCGCAGTGAGTTTCTCATGCGATCATAAAAAATGCTATGTACAGCAAAGACAAAATTCTTCGGCCCACAAACGCTACGGCGACGTCCAAGCAACACACACAAGCGTTAGTCGTATTCGGGGCTGCTACGCTTGAGTGCATTTTTAACAGAAAAAAAATGAAGTGGAAACTTAAGCTCCCCCTTAAGGGCATGACGCGGTAGTGTAGTGATAAAATTTACTAATATTTAGATCATTCTTTACATTCATAGATTGCTGGGAGTCCTCATAGCCCTCCTGCCGCATTGGTGTAGCGGTTAAGCGATGCGCCACTGCCCTACGATGGCAGGTGCTCCCAGCGGTGCGCCTTGTGCAACCCAGGTGGCTCTTCCCGAGCTAAAAATCATTAATTTAACTGCCACCTGCCACGGTGGGCAGTTTTCTTACGATCCGGATGGCGCTGCAAGGTCACCTCACATAAGTGGCCACCTGACGCCTAGGTTTCACTCTTGAGACAACCTGCCAGATCCAAGCTCGTGATTTTTGTAGCGACAGCTACACTGGGCTACCAGCGAACATTTCGCGGTGCATGTCAGAGGCCATTTGTGCGCATGCGCCGTTACCATAGCAACCGGATAGGAGCAGGATGCGGCGTGCTATTCGCCGTCGCCGCAGCAGCGCGCCCGCTCTACCATCGGAGCCGTGCGTGACGTCACGCGAATGAGCAGTTGTGCGCAAGCGCCGATGCTATGGTAACCAGAGAGACCCCACAGCTGCGCCGCGTTCCTCGTCGCCGCCTCGCCGTATCACCCGAACAGCGCGTCGCATGTGCAGCATTGCGTATAAAAGGAGATGTAATGGGCGTCTGTATCACGTTTGACAATTATGCAGAAGAGAGTCCAGCCGCTGCGAAACGGCGGTATAGACAAGAGAAGATTAACTTTTCCGATCCTGAGGTTGTCGTCTGGCACTTGGCTTGAACCAAATAAGAACTCTGGAGTTTGTGTGTACGTGAAACAAGGGATCACCGCCGTCAGACCTCTCCCTTCGATCGCGGTGAATAATAGTGAAGCCTGCTGTTTTCGGCTTCTGGAGAGCGGCATTATCATCCAAAGAGTCTACGTAGCACCGGCAACATCTCTCAAGCGGTCGATTGATGCGGTTGCCACGTTTATAGTAGGCTACTGCACGGTATCACAGTTTTGTGTGACTGGGTGATTTCGACAAGAAACAGGACTCTCTTAGTGTATGAAAGAAAAGTTTCACTTTAATTTAGCTTCGGACCCTCACGTCCACACTACACAATGGGAAATTACTATAGACCTTTTATACCAAAGAGACTCCACTAAATCGAAACACTG
Source organism: Amblyomma americanum (assembly GCA_030143305.2). Taxonomy (NCBI): domain Eukaryota; kingdom Metazoa; phylum Arthropoda; class Arachnida; order Ixodida; family Ixodidae; genus Amblyomma; species Amblyomma americanum. Next base: position 88,613 of record JARKHS020011478.1, on the reverse strand, counting down.
TATAGACAAAATTGAGGCCGCTGCATGCTACTTTACAGATCATCGCGAACTCTTTGCCTCTGTCAAGCAAAATGAATAAAAGATGTGTGTACCAAATGTCTCTCATTGCTAAACATACAATGACCAAAAGAAGCTCAGCCAGGAAAACATACCTCTCGCTACGCATATCCTGGCATAGCGGAGCTAATCCACTAGAATTGTTTGCTCATAGACACGGCTCCCACACCGGATTTTCTGCTGAGCGGGATTTTAACGCTATCGCGTTAGCATGTGAGGAGATGAGAGGTCTGTATATGATTATCTATGTGTCCTACCGGCGACTCATTCCTTTGAGCATCCGCCTCGTGCGCGACAGCTTAGAGTTTCGATCTGGAGTTCGAAATGGTATTTCTAGATTTTCTATGAAGCAAGATCCCCTCAGCATTGTTGCTCGGCCTTCCTGAGAAAAACGGCTTTTTGACTCGGCTTCTAGCTACCCATAAGCGTGCTAGCCAGGGAACTCTTTAGCAAAACATGCCTTGGATATTAAAATCAAATAATCATCATGGAGCATGTCCCCTATACCCATGACGTAGTATTTCTTGATTCTCACAACTGTTCGCATACTGCACTGCATAGATTTCGTATTTGATACTCGTGCGAGACCCGACTGGCCATTTTATTGCACGGTGTTCACATCAACCTGGATTTTAGTCAAGAGGCCGTGATCATTTCTTTAATATTTTGCTCGACAACCTAGCCATAAACTCTTGCTGTTTAAATTTTCGCGATTAAATTTGCATCCCAAAATTTTGAAATGTATTGAAGAGTTCTCAACAAACCACTCCCAATATGTATCTGTTAACCACGAAAACTCTAATTGCGTCCCAGTAAAATAAGGCTCTCTGCAGAGGCTTGTACTCAGCCCCCTGCTTTTTCTAATATACAGTACGACTTCCCGACGTATGTAGCTTCCAATATATGCATGTTTGATGATGACTGCGTAATTTTTACTGCTATTCTGACCACATTGATCAATATTCATTTTAAAATGATCATACTGCTGTCAAGAACTGGTGTAATCATTTCTTCAGGTAACTTAACCCCCCTAAATGTGAGTTCTCAAGCTTCCACCTTTGCCGTTATCCTCTTATCCCTTCATACGCAGTCTCTTATGGGCCCATAGAACCTGTTCCTTCTTATAAGCTATTAGGTGTAACACTAGTGACCTTTCTGGCAATTCTAATTTCACTAACACAATGTCATCAGCCACTTTGTCATCAATTCTTAAACGTCGCCTACATTACACTTCTTAACATTTTACGTTATAAGCCTTTAAATGATTTGTCAAGCCTAAAGTAGGCTTCGACTCAACCGTTTCGAATCATCATTATTATCCTAATATTTTCTCCCACACCGTTTCAATTTGGCTAAAAGTTTCACTCCTTCATCATATTATTATGGCATCACCATTCCGGCCTTAAAAATAGCATCCAGTTCTTCATCCTTATCACTGCGTCGTCATAATGCCAACCCATGTTTATCTCGATAAATTAATTTTATTATTTGTTTATTTGAAATCATGTTTATTTGAAAAGCCCGTCTGCACCGCACCCTATATTTTTTCTTCGGGACACACATCACCCAGCACCAGCCGTCAGATACACATTTTCCGTCCTTTGTCGTGCACTGTCACCTTTTTCCGATCATCCTCCCCCCCCCCCCCCCCCCCCAACGCCCTACAACTGCAGACTGTAAAAGCCTTCCAAGCGATATACCTGTCAAAATGTGGTCATCTAAGGTCCCTGGAGGTGAAGAAAATGCAATATCAACCCAACGTTCACCCAACATTTCCTGCCATTATGTAATGCCACATTAAGGATGTTGTTGGTCGAATTGGTGACTCAACGTTAAGAAGAACACAGCGCAAGAAGAACGGGAAAAAAGAGGATCGACACACACGAGTACTTATATGTGTCTGTCCTATTCTGTCCTGTTCGTTCTACGCACTGTTTATCTTCATAATTGAATGCCACTCCGAGGGGCTTTTAAGGAAATAAAATGAAATGAAGTGCATTGCATGCCCGAACATCGTTCTGCACATAGTAAAATTGGCGTCGTAAACATGACAGCCGTGCTCACGTCCCCAAAGGTACGAAAGTTCTGAAGAGGAGCCATAGAAAATTTGTCAGTATCATAGCTATTTTTTACTAGTGCGATTGTTGCTTTACACTCTGTTTCTCTTTTCTATGTGCAGGGCTCATATGACAATGCAGTTTTTTTTCTCAGAAAAAGTGTGAGCGCCGAAGAGAATTTTTTGCTCCGTTGTGCAAAGGTGATAAATAGAGGCAAACCTAGGAAGCCGTGACGCGACTGCGTGCATGCACGGCTCATTATTTATTCACGCATCGCGTGCGATGGGCAGATTTCTCCAGGGGCCGCGCTAGCGATCGACAAGGTTCATATAACTTAACACTCGTAAGCACTTTCGCGCAGAGCTTGGACTCGCGAGGCTGCTTAAAAACCATTGAAATATAACGATGGGGAAACAGAAATAATATGGTAAGATAGAAAGTAATAAAAACGTGGAGACCACTTCTGTGTCTAAGACGCATCTTGGAAGCCTTCTAGACGGTTCCGTTATCTGAGCCTCGACAGCCGCTATAGGAGGCATGGCAGGAATCACATGGGAGGCTAAAAGAGGCTCAGTTTATTATGAAGAAATTTGGGAAGTCTTAAATTATTAAGTGCGGCTTTGCAGTGAATGATATTTCGTCGCCAAACTTTCACACGGGATGTGAGATATGCGTCGGTTTTTTCTCATTAATCCCGTTCTTCTTATTCTTGTTTTACACAATACCCGCTGGCGAACATTTCATTGTTTCGTATCAAGGAGTTCAAGGAAAGTAGCGATGGCATACCTCGTCCTATCAATCGCAACAGTTTATTATCTTGCATAACACTAATATTTTTGCAGCGCAGATGTTAACGAACTATCCGTGGAGCACCCGCTGTAGGCGCCGTCATCGGCGCTGCTGTTGAAGCCCATTTGGTCAGCATAAGGCCCTTCCGCCGGACTCCACGCTCTTAGATCACGTGACTAGCCAGCACTTCTGAATTGTTGAGCTGAGAGTGACCCCACTAAATTTGAACACGCAGGTGAAAGAAAGAACAGGTGACGAGAATAGGCGCAACGGAGGGGCAGAGGCGAAGTGACCATGCAAAGAGCTCTAGGTGGATCATTCCCACGCGTATTCCTCTGAACGAAGACGAATAACAGCGAAGAAAACCCGGGAAGCGAAGCGAAGCGGACGTGCTGACGTGTTCTGGCTGGCCGCTGCTGTTTTCTGCATCTTCTGGTGGTTCCGGCTTGTTCACCTTTGGTGAGCCCGTACTACGTTGAGGGGTTTTGGCCAAGGCGTAGTTTAAGACGCAGTTCATGTGAACCTGAGAGCGCTTTTTGCTGAGAGATGTCGTTGACCTCCCCAAGTGGAGGGTCGGCAGCTTGGTTTGCCAGCTTGCCAGCCCGAAGCCTGCCACTTGATTCCTTCCACAAAAATTGCATTGATGCGGTTCCCGTGGCTACCGTCCCAATCGGTGAGGGTGCGATCAAAATTAAAACCCCCAAACTAATTCAACAGGAGCTAAGATCATTGACTGCCCAATACCTGCAGATCTTTGAAGTGCGTCCATTTGGCCGTCGGGGAAATGTGTGCAAGTCCTCGGGCATCGCTGGTGTAGCAGACTTGCTTAAGTGCGCAATTTGCAGCTCGCTGCCGGTGAAAGCATTCATTCCTGAACAGCTTGCATGTGTCAAGGGTATTGTAAGAGGTGTCGACCCCGCATCGTCCCCGGAAGAATTTCTACAGGAATTTCAGAAGGCAGGCGTTGGGGTCATTTCAGTCTACCGCTGCAGTAGAGATGTAAACGGCTCGCGCGTTGCTACTGAGTCGGTAATAACAACTTGTGCTGGCTCTTCCTGCCCTGCTGAACTAAAAATCTGGCCTTTTGTATACCGTGTGGACCCTCTAGAACCCCGCCTTCTTCAATGCACCAACTGTTGGCGGTTCGGGCATAGCGGCAAAGGATGGAAGTCGGAGACCCGCTGCCGTTTATGTGGACAAGGTCATTCTGCTGATAATTGCACCTCAGAGCAGCCTCATTGTTGCCTCTGCAGCAACATTCACTCAGCTGATGATGCCAACTGCGCAAAACGTAGTGAAGAGCGTAGCTTATTGGACATTATCAAAGAGAAACGGTGCTCAAAAGCCGTTGCTTACGCTGTTCTTAACAGGAAAAAAAGATTCATATGCCAGTCGTGTGCGCGCTTCTGTTAGGACATTGAGTCCAACTTGACCGACTCAATTGTGATCACAGTAGAAAAAGCTCTTAATAATGTGGTTGAGCGAATGCTAAACACTTTCTCTGAGGCGTTGGCTAAGTTTGTTGCAGTTCAGTCTGCGTCACCATCAACACCCGTCCTGGCAGCAACGTCTGCATCTGTTTCCGCTTCTGCAGCTAGTGCTGGCCGCTCTACATCACCTGCTGATGCTCCCCAGGTCCCACCTCACATCTCTGTTCCTAGCAGTGAATGTCGCAGTGACATCTGCACAACAGATGACGAAATGTCGTGTCCTACCTATACTCCGTCTCACAAGATGTTTGCAGCACTACGAAAGGTACAGCTCTCTCGTCCAATCAGGATGGCGCGCACTACATTAGTGTGTTCCTACGCGCCTGTGGCTCGATCCACCTGATGTCCAGGTGGCTTCTTTCTACCTCTATTTATAGTAGCACCGAGCCACAGGTGTTCCACCGCGCAGCGCCGCGCCTTTCCTCAAAATCCAACTTTCAATTTTCAGTTTTCTCTCGCTTCTTTCCCTCCTTTATCTCTTCCTTTACGATGCGGTTCGGGTGTCCAACGAGATATTGTCTTTCTTCTTTACCTCCCTCCTTTATCCCTTCCTTTACTGCGCGGTTCGGGTGTCCACCGATATATGTGAGACAACCAGGGTACTGTTCTCATCAGTTCCTCTGTTGTCGAGTCGCAGTAAATTTCAGTAATCGTGTCATGTGCATATAAATTTATTTACTCCAGCGTGCCGAGGCAGCCGAGTGTCGATGGTGGCGAAATGCAAAACAAGCCCATGTGCTGCGCGAGAGGCAACGCACGTTAAACGGGTTCGATCATCTCATCGTCCTCATAACTGAATTCAGCACTGCTGGTTGTGTCATCCTCCAGGTTGACAACAATGGCCGGTCCCTGGTCAACAACATCGTCGATGATGTGGTCCAGTTTTCTCATCACATCTTCCTCACTGATAATATGCTGCACGTAATTCTTCCATTTCTCAACAGTCACTTGCGTGATGCCTTGCCAAACCAGAGGCTCGACGTCTTGGAGCTTAAACGTCTTGTTTTGGCTGGCCACGAAACCCTTGACGTCGCTCCAGACAAGCTCTATCGGGTTCAGTTGGCAGTGGTACGGTTGCAGGCGCACAACGAGATGGCCAGCAGCTTTAGCAATGCAGTCGACACGGTATTGCTCCCCACCTGTGTTCACATTGCTGACAAGCTGCATGAGCTCGGCCTTCACCATGCCGCTGCTCCACGCGACACCTTTTCCGGACAGCCAAGCCTGTATGTCCTTTTTGAGGCTACTCATCCGCGGCACTTTATCCTGCTTCACAGAATGATATGGCGCGTTGTCCATCACTATAACGCTGCCGGGTGGTAGTAGTGGGAGAAGTCTCCTGGAGAACCAGTTTTCGTAGTGTTCCCCGTTCATTTCCTCGTGGTAATCGCCCGAGTTTTTCTTCGCTCGGAAAACTTCCGCTGCGCCTTCGACAAAACCTTTCTCACTACCGCAATGCGTCACAATAAGCCTGCCACCTTTTCCACTGGGGTTTTGTAGACCAGTCGACAGTCCGGATCGATGCGCTTGGTGTGCAGATTGGATGGTGCAGTCAGTCCACACTCGACTTCGCGTGTGGCCGGCGTTAACCCACGTTTCGTCGGTGAAGAAAATAGGCCTACCCTGGCGTCGCAGCTCCGCTATCTGGCGCAGGTACCGGCGGCGACACTGCACAATGTGCGTCGCTTCTATTAACATCGCATTCCGAGAGCGCTTCTTATATCGGAAGCCAAGTTTCTTCAACATCCTCTGCATTGTCGCTGCGGACACGGTCGGTAGCGTTTCGTCCTCTTCGAAATGCGCAACCACCTTCGCGATAGTTGGAATTTCCCCTCTCTGGAAAAAGGTGTGTACCACCCTTCGCAACACGCTCAGGTCAAAATCGTCCAGCTTCTTCGTCCGCTCGCGGCCTCTTCCGCCAGCACGCTTCTTCGGTGACAACACTCGGCCCGCGTTCAACGTCTCCGTTGTCCACTTGTAAAGCGTTCGCTCGCTCACCTGCGTGAGTTTTGCCGTCCTCTTGATGAGCTCATTTGTACTCCAACTGCCCCCGCACTCGACGCGAAGCGCTTCAAGAACATTTAAAGCCACCTGCTTCGCCTGCTTGGGGAAACAGCGCACTGTCGGTGTAGAGCACACAGGAGACACAACAGACTCGTCCGACACCATGTTGGAAAGTGGCGACGCATCACTACCTCGCAGCAGGCCTCCGCAGAGCTGTGTCCGTACGGGCTTTGTCTGGTAATTTCACCAGTGATTGAAACACTCCCTACCATTTAAATATACCTGTCCAAATCATGTTTTTAGTTGCAATGCTTATTGTTTTGATTAATAGTCATACACTCCTCAAATATTCGAGGGACTATTTTCTGCGTTTCTGCAGCCCTGATTGGACGAGAGAGCTCTACCTTCCGTAGTGCTGCAAACATCTTGTGAGACGAAGTATAGAAGCGCCGTTCTTCCTCATCACCATCTAATTCTAGTTCTCCACAGATGAAAGCTAAAAAGGGACCACCCAAACTTCATCCCCATGTTGATATCCTTAAAGAGGCAGTTTCGGCCTCTTCAATTGGTCAATAATCATGGCAGGTATCAAAGTGTTACAATGGAATTGTCGTTCCGTCTTGTCTTCTCTTCCAGATCTAGGCATACTTATTCACAAGCATATGCCTGATATTGTACTTTTACAAGAAACGTGGTTATCACAGTATAAATCATCTTCAATGAGAAACTTTCGAGTTTTCAGGTCAGATCGAAATGTTGGCAGTAAAGGTGGACTGGTAACCATGCTATCTAAAAATTTATGTCATCAGGCATCTATCTCTAAGAAAATTCTTCTCCCTGACTGTGAGCTTTTAGCAATCAAAAGTTCATTTCTGCTTTGTGCTGATATTACAATTGCTAATGTCTATTTTCCTTTAGGTGTACACAGGACACACTGTTTAGACAGCTTGGTGACTGGCACAAACAGTGCAGTCATCGCAGGAGATTTTAATTCTCACCATAGTGACTGGGGAAGTCACACTGATTCCTGCGGCCAGCTTCTCTGGTCGTGGCTGTCTGCAAATGCTGTACGCTGCTGCAGTTCTAGAGAAACAACCTTTATGCGAGGGGTTGCTCGCTCAGCCATTCACTTAACATTATCAGCAGGTAGGCTAGATGTGACTGATTGGCTGACAGAGGATTCGGGTACGTCTAGTGATCACTTTCCTATAACTTTCACTATCCGGTTATCTCCTCTTAAAACTAGTTGTGTAACCCATAAATTTGTCAACCACAAAATTTATAAAAATCTGATGTCCGCCTCACTTGCTTCTATAGTTAATACAAGCCGGGATGACAGAGTTCAGCAGACGGTTTCATTTTTGCAAAATGCAATAGACCACTCAATATTCGCTGTGCCCGCAGCAGCCTCTAATAAACAGCCGTCTCCTTGGTGGACAGAAGAATGTGAGAAGGCCTATCGTGGAAGAAAAGCGGCCTGGAAGAGGCTGTCCTGCAACCAGAGTCCGGCTAATTGGTTAAATTACAAATTCTTCTCTGCATCTTTCAAAAGAACACTTGCAAAATCCAAGGAGGAGTACAACCAAAATTTAAACACATATCTTTCAAATCCTCGTCATCGGAAAGCCCTGTATAGATTCATGGAACTTAAAAAGAGTTCTGCCGTCCCTCTTCTCACTAGTTCAACAGTGTTATCACCACAAAAGGCTCAGGAGAGCCTGGAGTGTATTGCTCAGGGATTGGCGTTACGCTTTCAGACGCAGAGAAACGTCCCTTTGTGCAAAAATTCACCCTCTTCGGATTACACCGAGGTTGACGCATAAGAGCTCCTCTACGTCCTGGCAATGTTGCATTCTGCAGCTCCTGGACCAGATTGTGTCACTGTTGGTATGATTAAAATTTCAGCCGAGGAGTTTACAAGCGCCCTCTTAGATATGGTCAATGCTTCTCGGCAAAATGCATGGATTCCAAGCATTTGGAAGACGGCGAAAATTATTTTATTAATGAAAGATGTAGGAAAAGGATACGTCTTAGATAATATTCGGCCAATTGCGCTCACTTCAAATTTAGTCAAATTATTAAAAACAATAGTGCACAGTCGCTTTACAAAACAGGTTCATGACATCAGCGGTCTCAGTTCAGCTCAGATTGGCTTTCGTCGTGGATGCTCTATATGATCCGCGCATGTGGATCTAGAGACCAGAATCCGGCTCTCGCAACGCAGAAGAGAAGTTTCAGCTTTGGTCACTTTTGATGTAGCAAAGGCCTATGACAGTGTAGAGCATACTATTTTACTTAACAGACTTGCTCAGTTACATCCTCCAACCTACATTTATGCGTGGATATCTGAATTACTGAAGGACAGATTCTTTTACTGCGCCGAGGGAACCCTATGTTCAAATACATATTATCAATCAAGAGGTGTGCCGCGGGGATTGGTGCTATCCCCTCTGCTTTTTAATAATTTGGTCAGTGGCATCCCCATTCGTCCTGATATAACAGTTTTTATGTATGCAGATGACATAGCTTTTATCGCCTCGGCCAGGGATATCCACTCCCTTTACCACATTCCGCAGGGATAGTTGGATGCTCTTGGAGTATGGTTGCAGGGTATTAATTTATCCCTGAATGTAGACAAATGCGGAGTTTTGGTATTTCCTCCAACCAGGCCTTTGCACATTTCATTAGTCCATCGCTCTCTCCAGATTCCACAAGTGGAATCCGTAAAATATCTGGGTGTTACTTATCACCCAGCATTAGATTGGAGCCTTCATTAAAAGAACAATGCGTTTCAACGAGAACGTGCTCTAGGCCGGCTGACGTGAACGTGCTCTAGGCGCCTGGCTTCTCGAGCTACCGAGGCCATCTGGCAGCAGCAACTGAAGATTCTACGGTTGCAGGTCACCGCCCGAGCACAAGCGAAGGGCACCCTGCATAACCCCGAGGGATTGGCTTTGCCAGAAGACATCAAGAACGTCCTGGCCCTTGGCCCCAAGTTCGCCTACGAAACGAAGAAGTCAGGTCATGAGCTTCTGTCCATGGTACGTCGGGTTTCCAAGTTAGCTCCAGACTCCGACGAGGCCAGCCGTTGCACCTTGGACGGCATTGACGTCCTCAACCACAGTACACCGAATCCATCCAAACTTCCCTTGAAACGCGTTGCAAATTTTTTGTTGGAACAGTCCATGTGTGTTATACCGGCAGATAAGGAAGGCGGCTTTGCTGTCTTCTCCCACGACAGTTTCAACGCGAAAGCGCTGGAGGCTATCTCCGCCACCTTCAATTCCCACGGTGAGATCTCGCTCTCTAGGCGGAAAACCGAAGCGAAAAAATTGTGCACCAGGCTCAGCCTAGATAAACTAACCAGGGGCATTCAGAATTGTCCGCGGAACCACCTCGATGTTTTTTTCAGTGCTAAAACGCATAAAATTGACGTGCCCTTAAGGGTGATTATTTCAGAGAATGGAGCGTGGCAGAAGTGTGTGGCCTTGTTTCTTCAAGAAAAGCTAAATCTGCTAAGCATTGTCGACCCCTTTGTGGTTAAGAACTCAGAAGAAGTATTAGACTTTGTTTCATCCCATCCCGACAAGAGCCTTCAGGCCTTTTCAATCGATGTTAAAGACTTATACTACTCACTGCCACATGCTTCTTTACTAGAATATGTTCAAGACAGCATCGACCACTTCGGTGTTGTCCCCTTCCAAAATGATGCCGGGGTTTCATGTAGTGGCTTTCTTGAACTTTTGCAGTTTTACCTGAAAAATACTTTTATTTCCTGGAACAACCAACCCTTCCTACAAAAGGAAGGTGTATGTATAGGCTCCTGTATAGCACCGGTGCTCAGCGATCTGTTTTTAAGCTACCATGACAGAGCCCTCCAGCGGTACCTGGAGGGGTCAAAGGTTTTTAAGGTGTTTAGATTTGTGGATGATTTTTTACTTTTTATTGACTGTGACCAGAAGTCCCTTCAACACGAAGCTAGCCAGACTTTAGTAGCCTTCCAGAATAATCTCAGTCCACTAAAACTAACCCATGAACTACCATCTGGCGGGGAAATCCGCTTCCTCGATATAAACTTCTCACTCACCGACAACCACGTTTGCTGGAGCTACGAACCTCGCGGCAATAAACCCCTCTTAGCTTTCCGCTCCGCCCACTCTAAGCTGGTTAAGCGAGGAGTGATTGCACTTTGTTTCAGGAATGCATTGACGAAATCTTGTCACCACTGCATGCCCCGTAGTTTTCATAAACAAGTGAACCGGTTATCCGCCGCTGGTTACGCGGTTCACTTCAGATCTCTGTAGCAGAACGCGTCCTTAGGAACCTGAACGGTCGCGACGAAATCGCAAATAAGTCTAGTGAGAGAAAAAAGGTTGCTGTGCTCCCTTACGTGCACACTGTTTCACACAACCTAAAAAAGGTAGCGCAGAAAGCAGATGTTAGAGTTGTTTTCACGGCCCCTAACAAGCTAAACAAGCTTTGCAAGCTGACGAAACCCTACTCTTCTGTCAAACAATTATGTGGTATCAAACACCAAACAGCGTACGTGGACTGTGTAGACTGTGTTGTGTACTGCATCCCTCTATCTTGTGGCAAAAAGTATGTTGGGCAAACGGGCTGTTGTCTCAATGACCGGCTACGCCAGCACAACAACAATGTTAAAAATTCCTTCGGAAGCAACCTAGCCATTCACTGCAGTAAGTGCCGCAATTGTGCTCCATTGTTAAATCAGTGCCACATCATCGGACGCAGTCGTGATCAACTAACCCGAGAGATTATAGAAGCACAGAACATAGCATCACTGGGTAGCACTTGTGTAAGCTCACCGTCCATTTCATTGTCAAAAAAAGAACTTGCCTTCCTCAGGGTATCAACGTAATCGTGCACTTATCTCCTTGGTTCTTTTAGTCTCGGTAGCTATACTGTGTATTCTCGCACGTGTAGTTTACTGCCGTGTCATAAAAGCGTTCGAGAACTGTTTAAAGCACTTGCGGTTTTACGAAATAAACAGTTGGAAGTAGCGCTCGTCCCTGTCTGTTCCCTCTGCGTCCTCGGTGTTTTAGCGCTTCTGAAAATGTCAAATCTGCACCAACTAGCCCGATCCGCTACCCTTCCAATAAAATGTTTGGGATGCGCCGCGACACGTTATTGTTCCTATACAATGCCTACGTAAGACCTATACTTGAATTTGGTTGCATTATGTTCTCTGGTAGCGCAAGCTACAAGATTCAACCCTTAATCTTACTGGAAAGGCGCGTCTCCTTGGTCCGCGTCTTCCTTGGTCTCCCAAAATCAGTTTCAAACGCCCTGCTTTATCTGGAAGCCCGTATCCCTGATCTAAGTTCCCGTTTTCAAATACTCACGGTGCGAACTTTCCTCAGATCGATGGATCCAGTGACTAATGTCAGTACTTCTATTTTTGTGTCTCAGCCGGCCTTATTCTTTTCTCAACAATGGCCACGGTATCAAATGCCACAAATTATGTCAACGCAGACCCTTTTAACACCGATTGGCGTTGATCTCAGTTCTTTGCAGTGGGTTGATGACACGCCGGCAGCAGTGGAATTCCATTTCGACCATATCTTCCCATCTTATGCGAAACACATGCCCGCAAACATTTTAAACGGTATTCTCTCGGATCACATAGAGGAATACCCCCATCATACGGTGCTTGCTACCGACGCCTTTGTCAACTGCCAAAAAGCTGTAGTTGGCATCTTTTCGCAGGATTTGGCATGGAGCTATTCTGTCCGCATCCCAGAATAAATTCCTATATTCTTTGCGGAATTTTTGGCTCTTGGAATGGCCCTTCACAAACTTCCATGCCATGCGTCTCATGTTATTTTTCTCGCTGATTGTTTGTCAGTGTTAGTCTCCCTTGACACTTCACAAGAAGATTTTTTGCGCCGTATCCTGCGATTTTTTGTCCCATGCATTTTGAAGGTGGTCCGTTCTGTCTGGGTCCCTGGCCATGCAGGTATTCATTCAAATGAGGTGGCTGATTACTTAGCAAGGTCGGCTCTTGACGGGTCAGTGACACATCCCGTCCCGAATTTCAGCCTGCTGGCGATTTCCAGGTTTCAGCGGTTCCTACATATATCAGCCAGGTTACGAGATCCCTTACTAAATACCACTGACTATCAGCACTTAGCATATAATTGGAACGTCCGTTCATGTAAATCCAGGCTGTGCGAGGTAAGAATGACGCGGTTGCGGTGCAGGATTCCAAGTTTGAATTTATATCTATGCAGGTGTGGGTTGACACCGACGAACCTATGTGACGCATGTGGCAAAGTTGAATCTTTAGACCATTTTCTCCTATACTGCCCAAGGTTCGCACTTCAGAGAAAGATTTACCTGGAGGTCCCTCTCTCCAGGTTAGGGCTCCCTTTATCTTTGCCAGTATTATTATCGTTTGGTGCGAACGCCAAGGAATTTGCATTGGGTTCTATTTGTGGGTTTCTCCACGATTACATAATTGCAACTGGTAGGTGAATGTGCTAATTCTTTTAAAGTTCTACGAGCTCTTCTCTTTTCACCAAAATGCTGTCTGTTATTTAACTGTCAATATTGTTTTGTTGTTTTTATTCATTGAATTTTCAAAATTCACGATTGGTGCTACAATTTTGTCATCTTCCATGGAAACTTCTTTGTTTATTCTACTACACCTTGGCCAATCCCCCCGCGTGGGTATGTGCCATATGCCTGGGGTGAAGAAGAAGAAGAAGAAAAACCCGGGCCGAGTCGCAGCGAGGACATTGTCAGGATGCGCTATTTGAGCAGCTCCTTCAGAGCCGCAACGGCAGTGGCGGCAGGATCCCGGCGTTCCAGCCATCGAGGCAGAGGCAGTACGTCGTTGCATGGAACAAACTTCCGCACGCGCCGCCGCAGGAGTAGCGCTCAAGAATCAAGGAATCGCTAAAGCTCGCAACAGGTGCGCTTTTCAATTACAATAACGAGTATGCGTATCCGCAGCATTTTTTTAGATTTTTCGTTAACCATGGCCCTTTAAATTTCTTACACTTAGTTTATTTTTATTGCTTTCAAATGTAAACACCACAGCGGTCTTTGCATTTCTTTTTCAGACTTTCTGCATCGTCAAAGTATCTTTCTTTCCCGTGAACGCGAATTCTTTGAATGAAATTTTGTATACTTTTTATTCGCGTTTTGCGAGCCAGAAGGAAATTTTGAACACACGTATTGGGCACAGTGGCTCAGAACGCTCTTCGTGCTCTTTCTCACTCATCCTTCTCTTTTCAGTCAACGGAGGTTTTCCGTTACCAGCTTTCATCAGTCTCTTCTGCAGTGATAACTAATTTTAAATGACATCCTTGCACATGAAACTTAATCACAGTCGGGAACCATAATCCGTGCGAATTCACATAGCGTGATATAAGGCCAGGTAATAAGTAAATCTTGTCATTGCATCTAAAATTTCTCTCAGGATGCAGACAACGTCCTATGATTACTGGTCCCGCAATTCGTATAATGTGGTAACGCGATGCGCTTTGCTATAGTGCTGTACATTTCAGGCGCACAGAACCAAGCCGAAGAGACAGGAAACCGACCACTAAGTTTTTATCTTTTGCTCTTCTTGGTTGCGGAGCGCCCCTTCGTTTTATTTCTGATGCGTTATTCGTTTTTTCTATTCAGCGACACTAATTGTATTTTTCCATCGCAAAAACTCTTCCTCCGAAGTCTTGATGTCACGGGCTGTTATAAAAAGGACAAACTGTCAGCGTGTTTTGTACTCAAGGAGTGATCTCTCGGCAGTCTAAGCAAATCCTCTGCCGGTCTTCCTCCCCACCTCTTTGGCAGGAGAATACATTGAGGCTGAAAAACAAATTAAAGGTTTCTTTTTCTTTTTTGTTCCTTCCATTTAGTAGTGAAACCACATGTTCATTTAAATTCATGCATCCTTCAAGGTTGACTTGTTTGGTGGCGTTCATTTCTAAAGGGCTCCGTCTTCTCTTTAATACGATGAACCATAACGATACGATGAACCATAACGTACAGTTGTCCCAGAGTACTTCTAGATTATGAGAAACTTTTTAGTCTCTTAAATCCTCAATACTCAGTTGCTTCATATGGCATTACAAGGGCGACCTTTGGCGTCTTCCGCAAATATAAATAAATAATACATGAATAGGTGTTGGTCGGCGCCAACTGAATCATCCTCAAAAAGACGCACGAGAAAACATACTACCGCTGCATTGCAAAGCGCTCGTAGCGAGCAGAAACACCAATTTCGTATTGCTGAAACATGCAAGACGACGTCAAAAAGCGCATTAACTCAGCATGCACGTCCACCGCTTAAGGCATTTGCCAGTTAAAAAAAAAATTAAATAAACATCAGGCTTACTCATATCAATTTAGCGAACTTTCGACAGTGTGAGCAATTCCTCAAGGTCCCCTGAAGTTCATTCGCGTAGTATTTCACTGTAACAGGCGTATTTGTACGTGTCAGTCATTTTGGGTATTCAGTACATTTAAACTAAGATCACAGTGTATTACACTGATAGAAAGCCCGAATTTAAGGTTTCTATTATTTTTTTCAGTGCGCAAGCGACTACCGGGGGCCGCATGTCCTTTGTCAGGCCTCTGTTGAGCTGCGTGCCGATCATATATCTCGAAAACAGCGACAAGAGCTCGCGTATTCCCTATTCCACAAATGAGCTCAGGCAAAGGCGAAATGCAACGTGATGGGTCCTTTTCAGCAAATATAAGAGGAAGCATAGTAAAGGTAGCGTATTTAGCGAGAAGTTACAAAAACCGTTTTCAAGAAAATATTATGTGAGAACTATTTCTCGCTGCCTGCAAAATATCTTTTTTTTCGGTACGATGTCCCTCTAATGTGGAACATTGAGATATGTAATGGACAGAAAGGTCCGTGAGATTGAAGCGCCAAATCATGTACAGATGCGGACAAAGAAAAACCGAGCACGAAATGGCCTTCTAATCCAGCTTAAGTATTCCGTAACTGATATTTTGGGACACCCGACAAGTGCAAGCTGGTAGCGACAATCGCAACGGTTTCTCCCAGACACAAATTGCTTCTATGTCTCTCTCAGGGCAGGTGAGATTTCACTTCAAACCAATTAACATGCTCTATTTCCTCATTTCTGCAAGGTACATACCTTTTTTGAGATGTACCTCCGACTTTTTTTTATGGAGCTCTTGTACGTCCTTTGGACGACAGAAAAACATGCTTTATATTTTTGTCACTAATATCTTAGAACGACGCCATGCACTGGAATACGCTTTCTCCTGTCTTTTTTTAAAACCAGAGAAACTTTGACGTGTTCTTCCAACTCCAATTGTTCACGCTGTAGCTAGTGCATTGTGCCTGCTGGTGCATTATTCCTTAGCTTAACCCTATCCTTTTCAGCTTGGCAGTGCAAAACCGGGATACGTTTGCTGCCATCATTGAGCTAGTATATCTTTTGACAGTTTCCCACGGCGTGTAACTAAAAAAGTAATATATGCAAAGTTACAGCAAATAGAAAACAGCGAAAGAGTTGAAACAGGAAGCTTACGTTAATGAAAGACCAAGACAGAAAATAACGGTGGACATTAAAAGCCCGGTGCCGGTAGGACACGGAAATTGGAGAGAGTTATTAGTAGCGAGAATATGTAGAACTCGCGTAAAAAGCACGAATGTTGCTTGACAAAGCCGCCAGCATCTTTAGAGACCGCCAACAACCCCTCTCTCCTCAAGCAATGTCAGCGGTAAGCAGTGCGTTTTTAGTGCGGTGCTAGGAGACGAGTGGAAAACATGTTCTTCCAGATTTGATGAAACACGGTGTGAAAAGGTCAGAGATGGATAGAGATGTAGTGGCAGTGAGTGGAATATAGGAGAACAGGGCCGAGAGTACTCCGTCAAAGGCGACCGCGTCATGTACGCCACTATAAACATCGATTCTTTTTCCTCTCGATCACGCTGAGAATGTTTTGCGCTGTTGCGTCTCAGGAAGCTTCATCTGTAAATTTTATACACGATGGAAGAAAGGGAAGAGTTTGGCGACATGTCTGCGCTGTTCTCTACTGCATCACTTCTTTCGTCGGATGGCGTTCCTTGCTCCGTGGTGTCCGCTTCGCTTTCGACGCTTTGTGGGTCTTTATTGTTTCCACATGTTTTCATCGTCATCCTCTTCTTTTCCGCCTTGAAGTGGAACATGGCTTATTAAAATTTGCTTTTACATCCTCGACGATAGCAATGTGGCTTTAGTTTTCCTAGACAAGCCGTGGCTTTCTCAGTTTATTACCTTTCCACCCATACGGATGCAAGGACATAATAATTTAAGTAAGACGTTTGTTTGAGCTAGTTCGTACAGAGACATAGCTGAAGGAATACAGCGTCGCAAGTAAACAAGGATGAGAACACGCAATAGACAAGACGGGCGTCAACTACGAACTGATTTATTATCTCGAAGAACCGCTTATATCTACAAGAGAGGAGATGTAAAAACAGCAAACACAAGAGGCGAAGTGAGGAAGCAAACAGATTAAACCACGGGCATAAAACAGTTAAATGAGCCGTTCTCTTCATCATTTAGAGACTATGACGGTTCGCAGACACACAGGGGGCACCTTTGCTTAATCAATTTATGCCTCCATTATTTCCTTTTCCAGCTTATATTTTGGCCAACCGATGGATCTTGCTTTTTCGAAAGCAGGATAGCAATGACAACTTTTAGAGCGAGTCGTCATGTTTCTACCATAGCCAATCATTACCTGAGTTTTATGCTGTCTCGCCCTATTATAAAAACACTGGCCAGTTTGCCTTATGTATCCAAAGCCAGATATGGAGGATTGCCATAAACCACATCAGCAATGCACTCAATGAACACAGTTTTTTGTTTTTTTAAACATCTTCTGACTAGTTTTTTGTTTATTCAAGTTGCAAATCTGTTAAAACTTGCAAGATGCAGAGAGAACAACATTAACCTTGTAGCGGTTCGCCACATTCCAGAAACTGTGCTGTAGGGGATGAAGGTAAGAAATCATTACGACGGATCTCTTCTCCTTAATGTTTTCTGGACGATTATTCATTGATGCAGCTTTTTATGTTTTTAAAAGTTTTCACATACATTCGTGGTAAAGTGATCCCGGTAACACGCTTCTTGAAGTCTTTTCATCTACATCTCAAGGCTGGCTGCACGCTCATGCTCACATGTGTTTTTTGGAGCCGCAGTTATGAAAGTCACAATCATAATACGTTTAACATGCGAGGAATCAGTATTGTCATTCGGATGAGCGGGAATTGTAAATTCAGCACATTCTCTACTCTGTGTTCCCGTCCTTGTTTTCTTGCGCCGTTGTATTCCTTTGGCTATAAAAGAGGTTCGTTGTAGTGGTGAAGTGAAAAATCAAGCGATGAAATTAAAACACTTAATTGGTAAAAGTTGTTGCGCGATCGCCTCGGTCGTTGAACTTTCTAATCCATCATTGGGTCATTCTAGAAATCAGTGGGAAGCTAGAACCATCATGTGAAGAGACTAGGTCCAATCGTTTAGGCCTGAATTCAAAGTTTGGTAATGTACTGTGGTCATCAGTTTACCAGACCTCTCATCTTTTAAAATGTTATATTAGGTGTTTATATATATATATATATATATATATATATATATGTATATTGTAATAATAATTGTTTTTTTGGGGAAAGGAATTGGCGCAGTATCTGTTCATATATCTTTGGACACCTGAACCGCGCCGTTAGGGAAGGGATAAAGGAGGGATTGAAAGAAGAAAGGAAGAATAGGTGCCGTAGTGGAGGGCTCCGGAATAATTTCGACCACCTGGGGATCTTTAACGTGCACTGACAACGCACAGCACACCGGCGCCTTAGCGTTTTTCCTTCATAATATGTATTGTAAGACTGCCTTTCGGCTCCGGCATCTTCGGAAGCTGGCGCTTAACGAAGAAGACAACGAAAAGCAGCCAGCGCTCCGTCCCTCGTGCGTGCTCTGGGCTGACCGCTGCCTCGATTCTGTACCTGGACTGTACCGCTGGTTGTCGCGACACAGTGCTTTGCAAGGCGTTATTTTAAGTGGTGGAGGTGCGAAAGATCTCGCCCTGAAGCTTCGTACCCGCGCATTGCCTACCGCCTCTGCAATGCCTCAGACCGTCACCCAAACCGCTTCACCGCTTCCGTCGGCTGCCTTCTGTTCCGGCGTTGCGCGGCAGCGTGACCAAGCCATCTTCAGCGGCACAGATCACACGGATGTGGAGGATTGGTTTGCCTCGTATGAACGCGTAAGCGCATACATTAAGTGGGACGATAGCGTCAAGCTCACCAATGTTATCTTTTATTTGAGCGACGTAGCCAATCTCTGGTTTCGAAACCACAAGGCTGACATCTCAAACAGGGCAGCTCTCAAAACCAGTCTGACAGAAGTCTTTGGCCGTCCCGAAGTGCGTAAGCTTCGGCCGAGAAACGCTTCGGAAGTCGGGCCCAGCAAACCGGTGAAAACTTCAGTAGTTATATAGAAGATGTCGACCTCTGCAAGCGTGTCAACCCTTCTATGAGCGAGGCCGACAAGATCAGGCATATTATGAAAGGCATTGAGAATGATGCCTTTTAGATGCTCAGATGGTTGCAAGTGGCTTCTTGTCATTCCAACCCATCTGCGCTCCTTCATTCCTTCATTTGCTCTTCCAACCACGATGATCCTCAGTGTGCCCATACCGGCTTCTTGAAGACCTTCACCCGTCTACGACATCGGTACTACTGGTGTGGGATGTACCGTTATGTTCGCCAGTTTGTTCAGTCCTGCATCACATGTCTGCGCTGACAAAAACACACTTCGCCGACCCGCCGCTCCTATGCAGCCGCTGCCTTGCCCAGCGCAGCCCTTCGAACGTGTTGGCATTGACCTCTACGGCCCTCTTCCCAGCACATCAACCGGCAACCGCAGGATCATCGTGGTCATCGATCACATTACAAGCTACGCAGAAACGTGGCCTTTACCATCTTCTACAGCCCACGACATTGCCTCCTTCATTCTCAATCGCATCATTCTTCGCCATGGTGCTCCCAAAGAGTTGCTGAGTGATTGAGGTCCGGCCTTCCTCTCTGAAGTTGTAGACGATCTCCACCAGGAGTGCAACATCGTTCACCGCACCACCTCCACCTACCATCCGCAGACATATGGCATGGTTGAGCGTTTTAACCGCACCCTCGGCGACATGCCGGCCATGTATGCTGCTTCCGATCACTGTAACTGGGACTGCGTTCTCCCTTTTGTCAACTACGCTTATAACTACGCTACGCATGCCACCACCGGATTCTCTCCGTACTTTGTCCTGCACGGCTGTGAGCCTTCTTGCGCAATGAACACCATTTTCCTGTACCGCCCTGATGCTTGCGAATTAACGACTCTTTCTCAAGCCGCAACCTATTCCGAAGAATTCCGACAGCTTGCCCGGTCCTTCACTTCTCGCGCACAGCAGCAGCAGAAAAGTACCCGTGATCCCCTTGCACTTCCTCTCGCTTACCTTCCTGACTCTTTGGTCTGGCTCCGAGTAACGTCCTCAGGTGCCGGTCTTTCCTCCAAAGTTGTTAGCAAGTACCAGGGACCCAACCGTATTCTTCAGCAGACATCTCCTGTCAATTACCTCATCGAAAAACTTACGCCATGCATCCCTTGATTATCGTCGTCGAGGCTGCGAAATTGTCCACACGCCCCGCTTGAAACCATGCTACGACCCCGTCGTCGTCACATCGCCCTAGGCCACCAGGATGGCGCCTTTTCGCCCGGGGGAAATTGTAAGACTGCCCTTCGGCTCCGGCATCTTCAGAGGCTGGCGGTTAATGAAGACAAAGAAAAGCGCCGAACGCTCCGTCCCTCGTGCTTGCTCTGGACTGACCGCTACCTCTGTTCTGTAGCTGGAATGTACCGCTGGTTGTTCGCGAAGCAGTGCTTTGCAAGACTTTCCTTAATACAATAGATATATATATATATATATATATATATATATATATATATATATATATATATATATATATATATATATATATATATATATATGTTGTGTGTGTGTGTGTGTGTGTGTGTGTGTGTGTGTGTGTGTGTGTGTGTGTGTGTGTGTGTGTGTGTGTGTGTGTGTGTGTGTGTGTGTGTGTGTGTGTGTGTGTGTGTGTGTGTGTGTGTGTGTGTGTGTGTGTGTGTGTGTGTGTGTGTGTAAATATAAGTAAATCAGGGGCCCGTTTGACAAACTTATAAAGGGAGCCAACAGTCACCGAAACCAAGGTGCATAGGGGAACGTTATTATTTTTTTTAATGTGCTGTGCTTATCAGTGGGATAATATTACTTAGACTAATAAATCGCTTAAAGAAAATACTTATAAAGCAGCAGAAAAAAAACCATGCCACAGGTGGGATCCGAACCCACGACCTCCGAATTTCGCGTCCGGTGCTAAAATAATAACTGAGCTACGGGACAGCCGTCGCCGTAGCGACGGCAATTCTAATTTCACTAACACAATGTCATCAGCCACTCAAACCAGAGCTTGAAGGCAGGAACGTGTTGGCATGCTTCCGCTATGTAGACGATTTCTTGCTGGGTTTTGGTGCGGAAAACGCAGGCGCGGTTCACGCGGAGGCGATGGTTACGCTTTTTAAACGAATATTTGATGGCCTTTATTTCACGTATGAACTACCAGAAAAAGCGCTAAGATTCCTTTATCAACAAATACAGGAAACCCCTGTCCATACCTGCTGGTGGTACCATACAAAGTGAAAAAAGCATTATGAGATAATCTAGCCAGTCCAATCCTGTTAAAAGGAGTGTTGCCCAATCGTGCATGATGTAGAGCCTTACGAAGTCCTGCGATCACAAAATGAATGAGAGTATCAGCATGCAAATTATTCGACTGACCGATAGTGGGTTCCCTTACAACATATTTGCGTCAGTGGCCGAAAAAGTGCTAAAATCTCTGACGAGGAAAGGAATGACGCCGAAAGAGCAGGGGAATAGAGAAGGATTGGTTGTCATACCGTATCTTCATAAGGCATCTCACGGATTTGAGAAACTGGCGAACAAACGCCAAGTGAAAGTTGTATTTAGCGCTCCAAAAAGCTTATAAGCCTCTGCAACAAGGTGAATGAGAAAGAAAAGAGTGAAAAGCGCAAGGCATGTGACATTGCCCATACGGAAAGGTTCGTACTATGCCAGAAAGACATCATCTATAAGATACCAATATCATGCGGATAACAATACATTGGTCAACACGAGACTGCTACACCATAGTAATGACTGCGACAAAATTAACCTCCCCGGGAATCTGGCGCAACATTGCAGCAGGTGTAAGAAGAAATGCGAACCAATTTTCCACAGGACCACAATCGTAGGTAAACAGAAAGAAAGGATTGAAAGAGAGATAGTCGAAGAGTTTTGAATCGAAAAAGCGGAAAATGGAACGTGTGTAAGCACTCCTTCTATTGCACTTACAAAAACCGAAATTGACATGATAAGTGCTGATGCTGTGTCGTGGTGATGGTCACGTGTTTGGTGATGGAAAGGTTGCATTTTTAAAAAAACTGACGTTGCGTATATAAACTCATCTTCCGTAAGGAATAAACAGTTGTTAGTTTGCGCTTGTGTCGTGTGTGTGTGTGTGTTGTCTTCCTGTGCCGCTTTTAGCGCGTTCCATTGCATAATTGAAATCGGAGTCTTGGTCAGTGTCGGGTCCCGTGGGAAATGCCAGAAAAAGAGCGCGCCGGCGGCGGCGTCGGCTGCTTCGTTTTTGCGGAGGCCTTAGTGACCTGGAGCCCAAACGAAAGATCGGTGCGCTGGACCTGAGTCTCGGCTACAATTTTGGTAGATGCGATAAGAGAGGGTAAAGGCCAATCCTTGCTCGGCGCTTCGACAAGGCCCTCGCGAGTCTGTGATTATGTATTTGGAGGAGGAGTCGGAGGATGCCATGGCGATGGCAACCTCTTCTGCGTGAATTGCTGACTGGGCCTTGAAAGTAAGGCCGTTTACTGTTTTGACCTCGTGGACGACCGCGGCCATGTACCATTCCCTGGGGTCCGGGCCGGATGCGTCCACATATAAGACTCCTGGTTTGCTCCCAAAATGGCAGTGCAAGGCTTCCACCCGCGCCAGGCGCCTGCCATTATGGTCCTCTTTGGGCATGTTGGTGGGGAGAGGCCGCACGTGGAAGGCGCGTCTCCAGTGTACGGGAAAGCGGCATCTGTCATCTGTGTATTGAGTGTGCTGGATGAGAAGACGGGCTAGTAGGCGGCGACCCGACCCGGTATTTGCGAGACGAGTGTATTGGTTGATGAGGTGGCCCTCCCGAAACTCCCTGAAAGTGTTCACCATCCCCAGTGCCAAGAGGTGGGTAGTAAAGGTAGAGACAGGAAGGTCCAGCGCTCGTTTCACGGTTTTGCGGGAGATGTCCTCAAGGGCATCGTCTTCCTGTTTCCGCAGGTGGAGGTAGGGAGTCGAATACAAGATTCGACTGGTCACGAAAGTGTTCGCCAGCCGCAAGGCGTCTTAGCATCGTAACCCACCGCGTTGGTTTGAAACCCGGTGGACCATGCGGCCCACCTAGTCCCCACCTGCCGGAGCTTGGAGAGTGTTGTGTCGCAGCGTCACTGGTTGTGTCTGAAGAGTCCGAGGACTCTGATTTCCTTGTATTCGTGAATAGAACCGCTCTGCAAGGAGAGATGGATTTGTATCGAGCATGTGCGCGAGGGGCGCAGACTCACGAATTCCGATTTCTGCGGGGAGCATTGCAGACCACAGTCGCGGGCATAGCGGTCCACTATGCTGGCGGCCGTTTGCAGGCTAGTTTCCATGTCCCCTAAGCGTCCTTTCGTAGCCCAGAGGGTGATGTCGTCGGCGTACAGCGCGTGCTGGACCCCTTCGACCGCACCCAGCAGGGCAGGTAGGCGCATCTTGGCTATGTTGAATAGCAGAGGGGTCAGCACCGCGTCTTGTGGAGTCCCCCTCGTGCCGAGCAGGAAAGGTCCGTGCTCTTTGTCACGAAAAAAATATTGTCACCAAAACGACCTAAGTTGTACCTGTCTTGGTACCCGGTCAGACCCTACATATATAGTGGAAAGCTAGTACCGAGGCACACCGACGATTGCGCGTGCGCGCCCATGTGATGGGGATCACATTTTGCTGACCTGAGATTTCCGGTCGCCATCATGAAATGTTGTTGAATGCAGTCTGTGGCAGGCTATGCAGTACTTCGGCTGGTGTAACGTATAGATGTGCTATGCTGTTATGTTCGACAACGGTAGGCGGTTTCCTTCTTTATTCCTTCTGTTGCTCCTCCTTAACGGTTTAGCTGGTCGTTAGAGTATGCGACGCTTCCTGCTGCTTCTGCCAATGATGCACGCCGCGCGGCCTGCTTAAGGCACACTTTTGTGCAGCGTCCAAAGCAGATGCTTGTATGGAAAAGAGCACGTTGACGGGTATTGAATAGCGATGGGTTCAAAGGCACTGCGCACTGCTCTTTTTTTTATTTTCAGCTTGTGGCGTTCCGTTGCTTCACTGTCGTCCTGATTTCTACAAGCATACCGACGCATTGAACGACACGTCGGCTGCGCTGCAAGTGACACTGCTTGCGCAGGGACATGCAGTGAACACTTTCACAGGTGCCACCGCTGCTTGCAAAGGCAAAAGAACAAAATAAAACAGTTACATCTCCCCTGGTTGCAGAGTTGGAGTTGGTTTAGTTGGCTTGTTTGGACTGAGGCATGCTTAACAGTATAGATCACACTTTCATTCAAACTATGACCGTTGATTTATGCAATGACCATTGAGGTCGTTCTAAGACGCAAGACTCGATAAATTGCGTATTATAAGGAGTAAGGTTGGAGCAACCATTGATGAAGGCTTATAGCTTATACTTATAACGGCTTTGAAATTCCGTATTTTCCACCTCTAGACGACCGGCTTCATGACGCTTTTTCTTCCTAGCCTACCAAACGACCCGCTTCATGACGCTTTTTCTTCCTAGCCTACCAAACGACATCCCAGCTTGAGGCGTCCCCTGAAAGAAACCGGCTGTTTCTGCACAAGCGTTTATTTAAAAAAAATCAATAAAAAGACATCGCCTCGCTCTGACGCGCTTCAACTCCGTCCAGAACGTTTAACGAGCACATTAGAATTTATGCTGTTATTACAATTTCTAGAACTTGTTGGTCAAGCATTTCGCGATACAATATCTCGTGTTTATTTTATTAATCTGCACAAATGTCTCATTTCAAAGTCGTTAAAGGTACGACAGAGCATTCTGTACAATAGTTTGCGGGAATTCGCGACATTATGTTCATGGTAGTAAAGGACAATTAGTTATCTATTACTACCCTATTACTTTTCAAATTTTTGGATTTAGGCAAATTCATTTTGGAAACATCGAAGACACTGAGCATCGTAGGTGAACCCAGCTTTTTAAATTTTCTATATCGGCATTGTGGTTGGATATACTCAACTCCAGTTTCCTTTTACATTTCTTTTTATTGTAAACTAACTGTAGAATATTGTAAGACAGTATTGTAAACAAAGGGGTGGTAATGGTCTCTCCTTACAATCAGCAGCAAAATCATGGTTTTAAAATTTGTAGTGCGCGTACTGCGAACGCTTCGGGCTGCCATAGAAACCAACGGAGTGCGTTTTTGACAATAACTGTGCGGCAACTAGTTGAGATACTCTTATGAACATATTGATAAGAATAGTCTAATGTTCCGAAGCGTAACAAAAACTTTCTTGCAAACTTTTACAGCGAAACCTAAACAACTTTGATTTAGCTATATAGCCCAGCATTTTATGGTATAATAATCAGCGTGAGTCGTAGAAAAATAATTACTGAGTCAATTATTTGAGTTTATGCAAACTATGGTGAGGGGTTATGGCAAGAGTGACAGAATGGGCAGCTTAAGGGCGGCTCCAGTGGAGCATGAAGGGCTACATACCAACACTGAGGCTGTAACATCTCTGTCTGACTCATGCACTAAGATGCCAGGCCTAGCTCTACAAATTCTTTTCCGCTGTTCGCACCGTGTAGTAAGACTGTCAAAGAACACCAAATGGGTGCGATCTAGACAACAAGCCGAGGAAAACTGGAAGCGTTCCGAGGAGGACCTGCGGCAAAGTTGGTTGTTATTGTTGAAAGTCACGATATGAGGAATCATTGCGCTAATTACACGTTCCGCTTAAAATCAGCCAAAGGATGCAACACAGGACGGAGGACAGAAAACAGAACACAGAGGTAGATGTATCAGTACCAGCTGGGGCAGTCGTCAGCCTTGGTGAAGACCTTACTGCTGAAAAAATGCGCTTGAAGAGATGATCTGGAAATGCAAACTTGGAATTCTGCGCTCAAACCGGTCGTAAAAAAAAATCAATACTGGGGATTCGCTGTAAGAGTGGCCGCACTTCATGCCATCGAGGACGGATTTAAAACGGAAAAAACAAATTACGGTTCGTTGGGCGTCGGGCCGACAGGCGGGTTTACTCTCCGCGCCGCCGAAAACCCCTAAGGAACCAATGAGCTCGGCCGATTCGCACAGCAATCGATGTCCGACCATAATTAACCTTGTCCAACACGATGGTGACTTAGAAATTGGCCCTGGCCTTTTCCAGAATTTGGCATGGCCCACCCCCGAGTTTGATCTTGGCCGGTTAGCAAACCATTCAATTTCCGACCATAATTGACCGCGCCCAACACGATGATGACCTCCCCATTTGACCGGG